>CM053792.1:771867951-772115451 GCA_028749045.1 Cupressus sempervirens | reverse complement strand
GAGACAAACAAAAGACAACAAGTGAACTCGAAGATACAAATGGCATAAAATACAAAAGTATGAAGATCTTATCAATCAAACATGGAAGGTTCCCTCCAAAATAGGAACAAAATGAGAAGTGTCCACATGGTAAATTTTTTATCTCACCAAAATGTATAGTTACCCAATCACTAAGCATAGGAACAAATATTATATGCATAGCTTACTATATCGAACCAAGAAAGCATAAGAAATAATAGGAGAAACCTCCCTAATGCAGACAAGGGTCAGATGATAGGCAACTGAAAAAGTGGGCCAATAAGTGTTGAAATGAAGAAGATTGTTGAAGCATAGAAATGAACAAGATTGATGAAACCTATCATGGAACAATCATTATTTTGTCACTGATGTCAAACTTGCTACTTGTTGGCGAGACAATTTCTAATTTGGTCTAAAGGCTATCATTTGATTGATTGATGAAGAGGATTTGAAAAGAAAGGATAACAAGAGTACCTAGAGAAAGGTTGAGTTCTATGGTGTATAAAAGAAGCACTAAGACCAAGTAAGAATTTGATGATATAGTGTATTATTTATCCACTTAAGGCTACAATGAAAGGATACTTGAGAAAAAACAAGAAGGAGACTAAGCAAAGAAATGTGTTTGCCAAGCCTGACCAAGCAAATAGTGGAATTCAAGCAAGTCAGTGTAGGTCAAGTAGACAGTTAGTTGAAGTCGAACAAAGCAAAATTCAATATGTGCCAATCGAAGGAAATTCAGTAATGACCAAGAAAGTGAAGACTTAGTGTATGTCAAGCAACCTAGTATTGACTAAGAATCAAAAGATAGTTATTGCCAAGAAAACAACATGTTATTGCTAAGTGCCAATAAAATGAGTTTGATCAAAGACTTGACAAATTTGAGTCAAAAAAGTTGATTTATTGAATTCTGTGAAGCACATGGAAGATAAGTATGATGAGCTAGTGGCACAGAATTCAAGATAAACAGTTTAAAGATGAATATGAAGAGGATTATAAGGGAAGTTTATAGAAGGGAACAAAATGGAAATGAGGGTAGATTTGATGAATTGGACCTAACACTAAGATGGACGATTGTGGTGAAGCAGAAAAAGAACTAAACTATCTATATAAGGACATAATAGGCTAGAAGGAAAGTATCATAATGTGAACCAGAGTGAGACAAGGAGTCTTGAGGTGTTGTTTCATTTGGTGGCCAAAGGAATGAACCTGCAGTTGGCATACTAAGCATGAAGGCTTAAGGAGGTGAAGGCTTGAAGGGTGAACAAGTTGTCAAAGACGAAGAGGAATGAATTCCAAGAAAAATGAAGGATTGAATAAGAGACATGTAATTTTCTAGTGAGTTGTTTTGTTCTCAGATCAAATCCTACTATTACTTTCTAACAACTATATCAATCTGGGTAAATCATTTGGATTAAGGTTGACCTAACATTTGTGAGTAAATCCTTTAATAGGGTGACATTCTAATGGAATGTTCTAAAGTCCTCTAACAAGGCTTACTCTTAACAGGGTGATTGAAATCCTTTAATCAAGGTCACATTTAATAGTGTGCATTGTAACCTTTAACAAGGTTGGCTCGTCATAGGGCTCACTTCATAAGAGTGAAAATTGGTAGCATGTTACTACTGGTTTTTTCCAAATTGGGTTTCTACATAAAATCCTTGTGTCAAATTGTGTGAATGATTTTGTGGTATTTCATGTTTAAATTTCTACACAATTCATTTGACCTAGGACGATAATATACTATGGATTGAGATACTGGATGATTAATGCATGCACATGTATTTGTTAAGTACTGAAAAGTTTTATTTTTACATTTGGACCTTGGATAACTGATTTAGCCCCCCCTCAGTTATTCTAAAGTATTCCAACAATAAGCACTACATGTCAAGGAACCAAGAACAACAAGGTGCAAAAAAATACATAATAGTGTCATGAGGTGATCATGCTCAAGACATGAATTGTAAGGCTAATGTCATGGAAGGAACACTCACTTGACAAAGGTAGATGGACATCAAAAGAAAACATCACCCCCCATGGCATTTTATTAGTGGTATATGTACAATAAGGCACAATATGTAATAGATCCCAAGAAGATAGTTTATGAATGAGTGCCCTCTAATGAAACTACTCGAATTAGAAGGCAAAATAAGACAAATAATTGAAGTAAAAGTGCAGATGAAATATGGCACTTTGTCTCATAAGGCTAGTACAACAAAAAGTATAGTCCAAGATAATTCATCCCATGCAAAAAAAAAATGATCCCCAAACTTGAAACAACCAAGATATGCTTCAGAGTGGAAAGATAATAATAAAAGAATAGAATGCACCTAGAGTAGAATCTAAAAAAACAACTAGCATCACTAGAAAGAGCACAAAACAAACTTTCCAATGATATAATTTTTTTTCTGAAACATAGACCAAATGCTCAAGATATATCTCTAAGAGTGCAAAATAGAAACCCTAAAATTGACAGCGAAAAATTTCATAAAAAATGCATCAAAAGTCAAAACCATTTACACCACTATGAAAGGCTTAGAACCATCTTTTCAGCAATATCTCATTTGCAAAAGATGGAGTCCATATGCCCAAGATATGAGCAAAAAATCAAAGGTAGGTCCAAACAAAGACATAAGGGCTAGTAGGGTTGTTGATGCAATGTTGATGTCATCCTTTCATGAGCTAAAACTTGATGGTCAAATGACCATCGTCACAAAAAAAAATGCTAGAAAAATCCATACATGTCAAAAAATAAGGAGATGTTGGAAAATGAGCTAGAGTAAAAAAATGGTGGCCCTAAAATTTTGCATGTGCCAAAAGAAGTCCACAAACTACTAAAGAAAATGTGTCTCAGATAAACCACTATCAAAAGCCACAATGAAACCCAATAAAATTTCCAAACAACCAATACATGTTAGAATATTTGGAAACCAAGTAAGGGCACTTGCAAAATTACCCATTAAAATTTTATTACAAGAAAAAAAAAAAAAATTGTCTCAAACAAACTGCCAAAAAAATTGTTAGTAGTAAAAGGTAAGCCATGTGGTGGAGCAAGGGCAAAGGACTAACATCGCATTGTTGATGTCAGATAGTATAGAGTGGAGGTCGAGGTGGGGGACCAAGAGGTGAATGCACAGGTGGTCGAAGATGGTTAGAACAACTATCAACAAGGGCCTTGGGCAGTGTTGGAGGGACCCAAAGGAAGTACATGGCCCACAAAGAAAGGAGCTGTGAGAACTATGAGCAGGGTTGATAGGGGCCCATAGGCCTACATCAACAAAGACCTACAAGTCACTTAACAAAAATTTCCTTGACCCCTTCAAATAAAAAATGCCTTCCTTTTTCAAAAAAATACATGTGCCTCTTTCAAAATCGTTGGCCTGCTTTTTGATATAAAAAAATTTCTAATTTTATTTTTTTGAGAAAAAATAAAATAGAATATTACTGCTTCTCAATATTCATGCCCATGGTTGTATGACCTTGGGGGAAAACAAATTTCCTCATACTTCAACTGTGTCCAAATTGGACATATTTTATATAGAAATAGGGTTTTTGGAGCACTATGAATCCAACCATGAGGCTTTTTTAGGCCCCAAGGTGCTCCAAAAAAAGGCTTGACTCTAGATCCAATAAGAAAACATCTTAACCATCAAACCCTTGAAGCTCCAAAAATCTTCAAAAAATAAGAACATGTAGCAATAGGTCAAAGCTATGATACCATGTAAAATTTTACAACTACGACTACATAGATCTAGCTATGAGAAGAATAAGCAAAACTTGTAGGAAAATCAAACGAAGAAAATAGAGTTTCTCAAAATAAAATTTTATTGATTTCATTGTGTTCTATCTCATTGATTGATCATGATCACATCATACATGATTTATAAAAGTTGAAACTGCCTTTAAGAAGAGAAAATTATGGCGAAGAATTTTAATTATCACCAATCATGCATGAGAAGTTAGCATGAATTTATATGAACTAACAACCTTCTTTTGAGCACTAACTAATACATGAGAAATATAGATCCTCAATTAAATAAATCAAGACTAAAATCAGCACATTGTCAACCATGAATCATGGATTGAAAATAAAGACAGCTAAAGGTTATTCTTAAAATTATTGTAGAAATTGAAATTAACAAAGAGGTTGGAATTAACATACACCAACACCCTCCCTTAATTCCAACTAAGGAGAAACAAAAAACCTAACGAAAGGAAAGAGAAAGAAAATCTGCTAGGACAAGAATAATGTAAACCTATATTAGATGATACTACCTTAGTGATGAATGAAGAACCTTCTTTGAAACCGAGATGATGATCGGGATTAGTCCGCATGAGTGCCCCTAGTGACACTACTCAAATAATGAGAATATGGGAAAAAAAGGCAAAACATCTGTCCATCAATAATATAGAAGGCAATAAACTACATATGTGCTCCAAAATAATGAATACATGTAAAACAAAGGTAAAGCATCTATCATTCAAGGATATAGATGACACATGAACCTTTACGAGTGACCCTAATGACACTACTCAACCATGCAAGAATAAATTATTGGTTGAAAAAAAAAGTATCAATCATCTCTAAATCTAGTCAATTATGGAAGTAAATAATAATTTGCACAAAGAGGCGTGATGGATCCACACAAACATTGCATCATTAGAGAGATAATGAAAGAAAAAATCTTACAACAAGAGCATGACCTTGGCCTTTCTCTAATATAGGATTGTGTCCAACCTTTAATGCCATAATTTTTTGATGCAAGTATCTACTATGGGCCTAAGAAGAATATGTTGCTTCCATTCAAAATAATCATATGACATAAGAAAAGAAAAGATTGAAAACTCAATTCTTCCAAGCTTTGATCTATTTTACCTACAAAACAAATGTTGATTCTTCCAACTCTTTTAAGTTATGGTACCATGTAGAAGTTGAGAAATACAACTTCACATAACCTAAAGAACACCTACATGCAAAATAACCTATCACAAGAGAAAATGAGAAAAAGGAAAGAAGATGGCTATGAAAATAGGAAATATCTATTTCACAGATAATGGAATTAGATTACATAATACAAAGGATCAATTCTTATAAAAGGAGATTAAACCCTAAAAGGCAAACATTTAATAATTAAAACAATTATTAAATATGACGATGCATAAAGTAAAATCTTAATAAGACATAAATGATAACTTAATTAAATAGCTAAGTTAAAATATTTTACTCTAACTCCCCCCTTGAAATGAGCAACACTCATCTACAAAAAATGAATGAAAAGAAAAGGAAACTATAATGAAGAAAGAAAACTTGGGTCTCAACAACAAGGCTTGATGAGGTACCCAATAGAAGTGTAATCATTGGCAATGACAATCTAGTGATCTAAAATGAAGGAATTGATAATGATATCAGTGCACAAGAACCAAATGAACATTACACATCTCTACATTATGAGAAATAAATTCCTTTGCGAGGGAGAAAGACAAAGTTCAATTTTGAGACCTTCAAGAAAGGAAAACTGGTTAGTTGAACTTGATGAGAACATAATGAGAAATTTTGATGGAAAGAGATCATAAAGAACCATTCAGTTTTTGGATTCAAGACTTTTTGGTCCATTTTTAAGACAAAATATTGGTTGAGAAATATCAAATATTTGTGCACTTTCTTAAAAATGCACAATATGAGACCTATACTAGTCACATTGAAGATTCATGCAAGAAATATTTTTAGTTCTAATTGGGAAGAATACTTAAGAAAAAGATAAGAGGTCTACTTGGAGGGTTATTGCAATCTCCTTAGCAAGTCATCATTTGAGAAAGACTCATTTAATGAGACAAACTTGGTTACTTGAACCTAAATCATAAAAAATAAATTATAGAGCACTTGCAAGAAGAGAAAGAATTTATTATCCTCTTCAAAATGATACATGGGCTAATGGTGAGAGACTTCCATGTTGTGATAAGAATATTACTGATATTGTGAAGTATAGCTTAAAGTTGAGAATCAACATTTGAGACTGCACCCCACATCCTAAACATTATTTGAAAGTGACACAAAAGATTATGTTCAAAAAAAGTTGTGAGACACATCATATTGAAAATATAAAAAAGGGATTTTGAAGCGTTCAAGCCATGTTGTTTCTACCTCTTAAGATTCAAAATACTTCTTGTTGCAAATATCACGTGGAGTTTTCAATGCACAATGAACTTGTACACTCCTTCCATTCTATTTTACATATTAATGAATGTTGGAGGAGTGTGGTGAAAGTGCTCTTCCAAAATCATCAGGATATGTGCTAGATCATTTTTATGCCCTAGAGATGATGCTTGTTTCTTTTATAGAAAATGTTTCTTAAATGACAAGTTCTCTGAGTGTTGTGGATCAATGAGGTTTGTTTCATATTTTCATGGGGGTTGTGAATAAAATTTTGGAAATTAATTTACCAAAAAAAGGTATATGAAATGGTTAAACATACATTGAAAAGTGGAGGGAAGAATCTAGATGTCATTTGATTACAAAAGGATGCCATGTAGTTGATTTTATTTCAGATTTTAAGAAGAATTTTTTTTATAGGTATGTAAGGAATAGTCACAAGTCTCAGTGATTGGATCAACAATTCAAGATGTGTAAGGACACTTTCCTAAATGGTACTATTATACCAATCATTGCGTTTGCAAAGAACTATACATTAGAATCCCAAAATGAGTTGCACGCTCAATATTACAATTTCATTCAGATTGATATTTTTGTACAAATAATATATAGACATTCTCCTGATAGTAAAAAATATGACCAAACTATTATTAGAGGATACCATTTTTATATGAGCAATGATAGATCTCACTCTATGAGTATTTCAAACATTTCTTTGAGAATTATTTTGAGTGGGTGAGGTAAAATGACATTTCTATGGATATGCATCTCATTTGGTTAGATTTGCATAGGTCAATTTAAGAATGCTTTTATATTTTATTAGTTGTGTAGAATGCATCTAGAGAGAGGCATACCTCATATTTGGAGTTTTTTTGAGGTTGGACATGGAGAAGGAGAGCACAATGGATTAGGTGCATGTATAAAGAGAGAACTAGTGAAGGAGAAATTAAGAATTATAGTTACATAGAAGTCCTTGACACTCATTCTATTATTGATTGTGAAATGGGCACCCCTGGATGTCCCAAAAAACTAAACCAAATTGCTAAAAGGAATTATGTCAAACAATTTGCATTCAACTTCTTATTTCTCCATTTAATGTTTTAAACCCCTTATAACTCCGAAAATCAAACGTTTATTGTTTGTTGTGTTTCGTGCATGGAATTGGTATCATACAACATAAACAAGGAAGAAACTACAATGATATGCAAAGTGGAAATGAACTGCTGCTAATAAAATGTTATTTTCAGAATTCATAAAACCAAATACATGGCAGATTTATCAACTCACTAATTACTTCAGTAGTATTGACATAATACTCCAGCCCATGCTTACGAACTTTCTGCTACAATAATTTGTCCTTAAATCAGTCCACTACCTTCATAATACCATTCCCTCCAAGCGGCATAAGCGTCGGACAAGTAGTGAAGAAGATATGAGCAAAATACCAAATCTGCCTGTAGCCGGAAATGCAACTAAACTGCCTGATAATGAAGCCAATAACAAAGAATTCCAAAGGCCAAACCCCAAGGGAATGACGTCTAGAATGTTACAAGAGAGGATAGACGTCCTCAAATGCCAAGAATGGAGCTGCAACTCACACACCAATTTCTTCTCATAGTCAACCTGCCTAATGAAGCCACAAATGCTTCCTTTTATTCTATTTCCAAGGGTCCACTCAACTCATATGGGCAATGTGGGATAAAAGATGTGTAATATGTAAAACATATATTAAAATACCCCTTATGTCTCTCTTGGGTACACATCACCATAAAATAAATATTAAAGTAACACTTTAATATTTTACAATTAAATTAGACGTTACTTTAATAAAACTTTAGGCATTAAAATGTATTAGCAATCGGACTCCGAATAATGCGAGTGATAGCTCATCGAAAAGCTGTCACCGAGGAGTATCGAATCCAATCACCAAAATTGACCTGCACTGTGTCTTGCCGACTTACTAAAAATAGTAAGTATGCCTGAAATTGAGTAAATCAACTTTGTTTTGGCCCAAACTGGAAATGACTAGGCCAAAACACTCCAAGATCCCATTAAACCCTTCGTTAGCCCTCGAGACCATGTAGAACAAGGCTAACGCACACACACTTGGTCAACTGCTAAAATGGGGACATTACAGTCCACCCCCCTTGAAATTGCTTGTCCTCAAGCAATCTCAGTCCAACCTGCTGAATAACCTGCTCACTCTCCCATGTAGAATCTTCCTCCGGCAGGTCTTTCCATCTGACCAAATACTCCTTCACTATCCTGTTTCTAAGCTTCCTCTCTCTGGTGTCCAGAATAGCCTCGGGTACTAACACAAGCTTCCCCTCCTCATCCAAAGGGGGTAAATTTGCAGAAGGCACTACACTCTGACCGATGGCTTTCTTAAGCCTAGACACATGAAACACATTGTGCACTCGATTGCCCTCTGGAAGCTCAAGCTCATAGGCGACTTTTCCCACTTTGCGAATCACCCTGTAGGGACCATAAAATCTAGGTTTCAACTTTTCAGCTCTGCTCTTCTTGAGCGATGACTATCTATATGGTTGTAGCCTCAAGTAAACCATATCCCCTACCTCGAAGCTACGCTCTATTCGGTGCTGATCAGTATACAATTTTTGTTGATTCTGGGCCTGTTGTATATTCTCTTTGAGCACTTTCAGGATGTCCTAACTATCCTGCAATAAGTTTTTGGCTTTGGGCACTCTACTGTCCCCCAAAACTAAATCCATGAAGCTAGGTGCTTCATAACCATAGAGTGCCATAAAAGGAGTCATCTTGATGGACATATGATAAGTGGTGTTATAACAATACTCTCCCATATGCAACCATCTGATCCAAGCCTTTTGTTGTGTAGTTACACAGTTCCTCAAATATCCTTCTGCCCATTTATTCACAATCTCTGTTTGCCCATCTGTTTGCGGATGATAACTAGTGCTAGGTGTAAGATCTGTACCACACAACCTAAACAACTCTTGCCAAAAAAAACTCATAAACTTACTATCCTAGTCACTGACAATGAATCTGGGCAGCCCATGTAACCTGAATATCTCTCTAAAGAAAAGATCTGCCACCTGCGCTGTTGTGTAAGTGGACGGAATAGCAAAGAAGTGAGCAAACTTCGTCAAGCGGTCCACCACCACATAGATGCAATCCCTTCCCTGCACTCGTGGTAAACCAGTGATGAAGTCCATCGAAATACTTTCCCATTTCCTATCAGGAATGGGCAAGGGCTGTAATAAACCTGCAGGAAATGTGTGCTCTCCCTTATTCTGTTGACAAACCACACACTCCCTGACATACCTCTGAACATCATCCTTGAGCCCTTTCCATGAAAACCGCTCTTGGATCTGCCTGTAGGTCTTGAAGACCCCTGGATGTCCAGCTGTGGGTGCATCATGAAATGCCTTCAGTATCGCCTCTCTCAAATGTGATGATGGAATCAAATAAACCCTATCCTAAACTCTAATCAATCCATCTATCACCTCATAGCGATCATTCTATATGGTACCTAAAATCAATCCAGAAGCCCAAGCATCTCCGACATACTCTGCTATAATCCGATCTCTCCAATCTCCTGAAATCTCTGCCATAGCACATAAGTGAGGTCTCTGAGATAAGGCATCAGCCACCACATTTTTCTTACCTTTGACAAACTCTATGTCAAAGTCATAAGCCTGCAATTTAGTCACCGATTTTTGTTGCTGGTCATTAAGATCACGCTGGCTCATGAAGTATTTAATACTGTTGTGATCAGTCTTGATCACAAAATGTCCACCTACCAAATATGATCGAAATTTGGCCAATGCATGCATTATGGCCAACATCTCCCGGTCATAGATAGAATAACTTTTCTCAACTCCTCGGAGCTTCCTACTCTCGAATGCAATGGGATGCTTCTCCTGCATCAATACTGCTCCAATCCCATCACCTGATGCATCACAATGAAGCTCAAAAGGCTTCGTGAATTTCGGTAGAGCTAGAACTGGACATGAAGACATTACCTGCTTGAAATGCTCAAAACACCTCTGTGCTGCCCCTATCCACACGAAGGCTCCTTTCCTGGTAAGATCTGTCAAGGGTGTAGCAATCTGTGAGAATCCCTTAACAAACCTCCTATAAAAACCACATAAACCAAAGAATCCCTTAAGCTGTGTAAGGTTTGTGGGAGTAGGCCACTCTACAATAGCTCTAATCTTTTCGGGATCAACCCGAACACCATTTGCACTAATGATATGCCCAAGGTAAAGGAGCTCAATCATGCCAAACTCACATTTAGATTCCTTGGCATACAATGACTCTCTCTCCAGAATAGATAACACCTCGTCCAGATGATGTAAGTTCTCCTCCCAGGTCTTACTGAAGACCAAGATGTCATCAAAGAAGATCAAGACAAATCTCCTCAGCTGCTTCCTGAATACTTTAGCGTGTCTATCAAGTATCTTCTGGATATCTGGTGGATGACTCTTTTCTTGTGGCTCTGGTGAAGTTGGCATAATGTAGCATTCTGCCGCCCACTCTATGTCATCATGACGAAAAAGTCTCTACATTCTCCTCAAGGACACTACTCTGCAACCTCCATCTGAAAGTCCTCTAAGTACCATAGTTCTGCCCTCATGCTAGAATCTCATCTCCAATTTCACTAGATTGAGTGTGAACTCAACTAGTGAAGCCATCCATGTCATGCCGAGGATGACATCATAATCTCCCATGTCCACAACATAGAACTCATCCTCCAACTCGTAGCCATCTCCAAACCTGACGCGAAGATTAGATATCTTCCGAGTGCATAATAACTTATCATCGTTAGCCACCATGACTCTAAACCCATCATGCTCCTCTATCTGTAACCCTCTCCTGGCTACCAACTGTGCATCTATGAAGTTATATGTAGCCCCAGTGTCAATAAGAGATATCACTTTCTGCCCCTGGATAGTACCCCTGACCTTAAATGTGATTGCCTTTTGGGCCCCTGACAATCGTGCCAACGATCTATCATCCTTAGGAATGTTTCTCTCCTCTATAGTGTTACCCTCATCTGAATCGGAGTGTTGATCCTCCCCTTCTGACTCTAACTCTTCTGCTGAAAAATACTCCATTTGATTTGCCTTAGCCTTGAGAGAACATTTATGAGATAAGTCCCAAGGCTCTCTACAATGGAAGCACAGTTTCTTCTTTCGAAGTTCATTCAAGGTTTCATTGTCTAGTCCTTTTGATCCTTCTTTGGGTTTGCTATACTCTTTTTGAAATGGTTTTTTGTCTTTGTCCTTGCGATAGGAAGAATCTATTGAATGGTTTTTTCCTTTGTATACCGAAGGGGCTAAATCTCGTGCCTTTTTAGTTGCTTCAGCTAAGGTGAGTGGATCATGTCCCTTCACCCAACCTCGTAATGGATCAGCAAGACCATCACAAAATAACACCACCAATCTCCTAGGAGAGATATCAGTAACAAGTACAGACAAGCGCTGAGACTCGACAATGTAAGCATCCACAGAACCTGACTGTTTTAACTGTGCTAGCTCCTTGAAATGTAACTCGGGATCCTTAGTGTCAAATCTCCCAATCAATGTTTTAGTGAATTCCTCATAGGATGTAATCTTATTATGCCCCAAAGTCACCATGTCATGATGCCACCATTCATGTGCAATGCCAGCCAAGTGCATAGTCGCATACTTGATAGCCTCCTCCTCAGGCATAGGATTTAGCTGCAAGTATGTATCTACCTTCTGCACCCAAGCTCGTGTAGTCATCTTCCCTGAAGCATCATAATAAGGTAAAGAAAGTTTTCCAACTTTCTTCCTCAGCTCAAAGTTTTGATTCCTCCCTCCTGCTTTAGGCATGTGTCTCATCCTCAAGTCCATATAATCTCTAAGAGAAATATCTGCCTGAAACTCCGGTCCACTAGCCTCCCAGTCCCTCCTGAACTGATCCTGTAACTTGGTAATATGCGGTTCGTTTACTGGTTGAACCGGATCTTTGGGTGGGAAAGTGGGCAGAAGAGGTCTCGAGCTCACAGTCCGCGCTGGGCGTGCAACGTGTCTAAAGTTATCAGCCTCATTCCCATTGTTGCCGTGTCCATTATTACCATTAATGTTATTCTCAGGACCATTGTTGTTGCCTTGGCCTCCATGGTTATTATTTCCCCCGTTGTTATTTTTTCTCTTGTTGTTATTGTTTCTGTTGTTGGCATCACCTGGATTAATATTGACACCCATCTGTCTAGCCATGAGCTGCAACATCATGTCCATTCGCTTATTCTGATCCTGCTGCATACGCTGCCCCTGCTCTAATGTATCCAGTAATTTTTTGAACAGTACCTCCCCCTGATCTGGACCAGCATTTCCGCCTCTGCCTAATCCTGTATTCCTATCATCTCGATCACCCATATTATTATCCTGATCAAAGAATATCTCCTCTGTGTCTGTATGGTTGGATTCAATGTCCACCTGCACGGATGTACTAGACTGTTTGCTTTGCAAGTCTGAAATCCTATTTTTTCTTGCTCTGGTATCATGGAAATTATAAGACCCATGTCGCATGCTCAAACATAAATGCTTAGCGTGTGTTTTTTATTTATTTCTGATTTTAGTGTTTTGATATTTCGTCAAACACTTTTTTCCTCTATCCAACTGTTCCAAATTCCCTGTAAGACCTCCACAGGATGGCAAGACTTATAGCTCTGATACCACTGAAATGGGCACCCCTGGATGTCCCAAAAAACTAAACCAAATTGCTGAAAGGAATTATGTCAAATAGTTTGCACTCAACTTCTTATTTCTCCGTTTAATGTTTTAAACCCCTTATAACTTCGAAAATCAAACGTTTATTGTTTTTTGTGTTTTGTGCATGGAATTGGTATCATACAACATAAAAAAGGAAGAAACTACAATGATATGCAAAGTGGAAATGAACTGTTGCTAATAAAATGTTATTTTCAGAATTCATAAAACCAAATACATGGCAGATTTATCAACTCACTAATTACTTTAGCAGTATTGACATAATACTCTAGCCCATGCTTACGAACTTGCTGCTACAATACTTTGTCCTTCAATCAGTCCACTACCTTCATAATACCATTCCCTCCAAGCGGCATAAGCGTCGAACAAGTAGTGAAGAAGATATAAGCAAAATACCAAATCTGCCTATAGCCGGAAATGCAACTAAACTGCCTGATAATGAAGCCAATAAAAAAGAATTCCAAAGGCCAAACCCCAAGGGAATGACGTCTAGAATGTTACAAGAGAGGATAGACGTCCTCAAATGCCAAGAACGGAGCTGCAACTCACACACCAATTTCTTCTCATATTCAACCTGCATAATGAAGCCACAAATGCTTCCTTTTATTCTATTTCCAAGGGTCCGGTCAACTCATATGGGCAATGTGGGATAAAATATGTGTAATATATAAAACATATATTAAAATACCCCTTATGTCTCCCTTGGGTACACATCACCATAAAATAAATATTAAAGTAACACTTTAATATTTTACAATTAAATTAGACGCTACTTTAATAAAACGTCAGGCATTAAAATGTATTAGCAATCAGACTCTGAATAATGCGAGTGATAGCTCATCGAAAAGCTCTCACCGAGGAGTATCGAATCCAATCACCAAAATTGACCTGCACTGTGTCCTGTCGACTTACTAAAAATAGTAAGTATGCCTAAAACTGAGTAAATCAACTTCGTTTTGGCCCAAACTGGAAATGACTAGGCCAAAACACTCTAGGATCCCATTAAACCCTTCATTAGCCCTCGGGACCATGTAGAACAAGGCTAACGCACACACACTTGGTTAACTGCTAAAATGGGGACATTACAGATTGGTTTACATCAACATAGTGACAGGGGGAGACTCTTTAATCAAAAGTGTGAATATTCTTTTGGTTGGTTGAGTGGGGATAATAAGAGATAGGTTGTTATACCAAACAATAAAAGATTCTTCAAAAAATGCATTCATTTTGAAGCTTGGATGCTAGTAGATGGACCATTTGGACATGAGAGTTGATTTTTTTTTGTCCCAACTATCTTCAGTGTGATTGGGAATAGTTTGGGTCAATTGAGGGGTTGTTACGTGGGTTCCACATTATCTAAATTTTCATTATCTCTCATAATCTCTATAAGAAATGATGACATGGACTATTCACTTTAGTACAACCATTTTTCAAATCTTCTAGTCCTAGGACATGTTTTTGCATTAACTACACCATAGGGGAATGATGAGAGATTAGATTACTAGTTAGCACATTTTGTACAAGGAAAGAGAAAGCTTGAAAAATTCAATGATAGACGATGAAGGAGGTTGTTACGTGGGTTCCACATTATCTAAATTTTCATTATCTCTCATACTCTCTGTAAGAAATGAGGACATCAACTATTCACTTTAGTATGACCATTTTTTAGATCTTCTACTCCTAGGACATTCTTTTGCATTAGTTGCACTATAGGGGAATGATGAGAGATTAGATTACTGGTTAGTACATTGTGTACAAGGAAAGAGAAAGCTTGTAAAATCAATGATAGATGATGAAGGGTTCACATATCTAATAGGTTCTGTTGTTGTTGTCAGAACATGGCCACACATGTACTATTGGAAGTCTATTGGGAAAATAAGATACTGAGAGGGGGGGATGAATCAAGATCTCTAATTTTTTTATCCTTTGAAATAATTTTCAATCAGATATCTTTCACCTTAAACCCTTCTAATATTAATATCATAAATCATGTAAATAATTATTGGACTGATGTATTCGATATAATAACTAATCACATCCATAAATATGAAAGTAAATGATAAACACATAACACAAAGATTTTGATTACCCAAAAACCCTCCAAGGTGAAGGTAAAACTAGGGTGGGGATGACACCCACAAATTTTCACTACTATAGTAACAAAGTTTTCCTTTTAGGACTACAATTTTGATCACTTTTGATGATCTACCATGTGAGGGGTATGTCATGTTAAGAGCTTACAAGACTTATCTAGTCTATCTTGATTAAAGTATTTAAACTTACAACTAAGCAAGCACTCCGTTAGGAGATTTACAAAGGTGTGTTAGGACCACTTTGTTAAGAGATTTACTTTGATTCACTTGTTAGAATGTATCAATACCCAATCCTTCAGTTTGAACTTGATATGATGATTAAGGATCTCCTCTTTCTAAACATTGATATGATCTCTAATCACATATATATATATATATATATATATATATATATATATATATATATATATATATATATATGTATGTATGTATGTATGTATGTATGTATGTATGTATGTATGTATGTATGTATGTATGTATGTATGTATGTATGTATGTATGTATTTTTCCCTTCACTACTCTACTTGGTTGCTCTATCTGCTTCACCTTTAAACTTCACTTCTCTAGCACACATACACACACATAAAAATATGGTTTGGATCCTCCTTTTATAACCAACTAGAAAAGTTTCTAGATCAAAATCAATAATCCAGATCCTTCAGTTTTCCACTTAATCCTTCCATTTTTCTAATTGTCTAATTACCTTGTATAGGGATTAATGATCCATAAAAAAATGCATAATCATCTCCTTGAATGACTCTGCAATTATTAAATCCTGCATTCATGTCTGCCAAAAATGATTTACCTTAGTGTTTGTGTCATTATGTGTCAAAACTGGCTTTCTTTACACATGAATACTCTGAAGCTCAGTTATAACTAACATCCATGTTATCCCTCGACTTCTATCTTCTTGATTCATATTGTATGTCTCAGCATGAACTAACTTTTAATATCTTGGCTTATATCATCTTTTATCATGCTCAACATGGATAGGAGTACTTAGAAACTATAGAATTTCTTGGAAATAATAATTTCTTGGCTTTAACTGAAATATGAACAAGTCCAATATACATAGCTTGACCTTAGTAGGATTGCTTGGTCACAATGATGACCGACCAACTCTACCAAATAAATGCCAAAGTGTTTAACACTATTAGACAAAAAACTTTAGGGATCAATAATCTCCCCCTTTGACATTAGTGGCAAAAATACTTTGCCATGATTCAACATTACATCCAAAATTGAAACTAGTAGTCCCCCTTAGACTATGATGTAGTCTTCAAAAATACTTCAATATACACAACATATATACATGACTTTTGACGTACTCTAACTTCACAATGAGTATACACTACAAATTTTTTAAAGAATCATACCTTTGATAATATGTACTTTCATTAACTTTGATCATATGTACTTCCATTTGCATTTCCCCCTTTATGTTCATTTTCCCCAAGCTGAAATTTCCCCCTTAAGGTCATTTCCCCCTTGCTTTTGTCACTTATGGTTGTTGGGGTGATGGGGTCAAACCATACTTGTCCAAAAATGGTTTGTGAATTTGTATAATCATTGCCAATAAATTATCCCATCATGTTCTAATAGATTCCAAAACTTGAATTTTAATTTCTAGTTGAGCAGCTAGATCAAACAAACTATCAACAATGGAGAGATGAGGATATCTCTACACTAACTCCTTTTCTAATGTCAATTCTCTTTGCATGACCTCCAAGTGAGGTGTCAACATTGTCTTTATAAAGATCAATTTATCTCTTATTCAGCCATCATTAGCCACCAACTTGGCTAATCTACCTTCGGCAAATAATAATTTGTCAAATTGAAATGAACTTGAACTTGCATCCATGTTCAAAGAATGTCATGTAGAATCTAAATCTGCTTGTTGTCTATCAATAAGCTCTTGATTGTCCTTTGTATAGAATTCAACATCACATAACTTTTTGTAAGAAGAAAGAATATTTTTTGCAACTTCATATATATTATTTACAAGGTTAGAAATTTCAACTTGCCTTATTGCAATTTTAGCTGACACTTTCTCCAAAACTTTCTTCTCGAATTACTTCTCAAACCATTTCAGTAATTTTTCATTGGCATCAATATCATCATGTTTTAATTTTTCAATAATATGAAGTAATTGAGCTATAATGGGGGATTTCTTATCAACATATTTGATATCATAAGCATCAACAAAGATACCTTTTATCTCTTACAGTACACGTTTTTATTGATGCTTCCTTCTCAATTTCTCTTACTTGGTCTTCCTTACCAACAATTCTCACAATATTTTCATCTATTCATATGTTAAATTATCAATGTCATATTTGGGAATCACTATTACCTCATCAAGTGTCATTTTCTTTCCAAGAGACCTTACGTTCATCAACATCTTCTTCATTTTTGACTCTAGGGTATTGCTTCTTAGCATTAATTTTGTATATGCATTCTTTGTTCAATTCTCACTTTAGATCTATCATAATGCATCTCATCTTATGTAGATATGGACTTTACTATATCACATGTTAGGAATTGATGTATGATATATCATTTTAAATACAATTCCTGACATACCTGCTTTGCTTAGTGTGAGGTAGTGTGACTACCTGATACATTGAATTGGGTGATCTCAGCTTCATTGATTCCACTACTACTTGCTTCTTCCTTCTTCCTCTAGGTTTGATTCATCTGGTTCTTTGTCTTCTCAACCATATTTTCACCTTTATTTTGATCATTTATAGGTGTTGGTTCTTAGGTTCTATAGTTCTCGCTCACATGTCCAATCTTGTGACAACTATAACAAACCAAGCTTCCATTCATTCAACTCTTGGAGTTACCTCTGAAATGTGTCTTGAATAAATTCAATGCAACATGACCATATTCACCACATAATTGATAGTTGTACAATGTATTGTAATCCCAATTGATTTGGTTGCCTAGCTTAGGTGAATTTCCTTGATTCTTAGGTGCCCAGTTAGGTTTTTCTTTACATCTGCATTCTTATGCTTTATATCTATACTTCTAAAAATTGTAATAATATCCTTCAAATCTACATGACAAGTTAGTGTATTACTAGCCCTTTGATCTACACTCATGTGCTTGGTGTCCTTTCTTCTTGTAGTTAAAATAATTAAGAGTAAATTTGGGCTTAAGATTTTTCTTACCAATTTTGCTTCTAAAAATGTTTGTTGTATGGCTTGGCTTTCCACAATGATAGCATGTGTATTTGTACTTTGGTTTTGCATTCTTTTTCCCTCCACTTTTTGAAGATTTACCTTCCTCAGTAGATGATAGGTGCTCGGTATAGCCTAGTCCATATGTGTCACGAGGTCTTCTTTGTTATCTCATTAATTCTTCATAGTATCTCACATCTTAGTTGGGTATATGTTCAATCCTTTAATGAGTTATCTCTCATGTTTTAGTTCATTATTCAGATGTTCATTCTCAGATTTCAGATTTGCAATCTCCAGATCCTTCTGATTGAACTCTTGAGTTGTAAGGAGCAATATGTTAGCCATGTCCAACTTATTATGTGTTAGCCTTTGCACTTCATTATTCCTCTCATCAATTATTGTAGTCATATGGCTCTTATCTTCTTCATTTAGTTCATTGTTCCTCTCCCATAGATATGTTATTGTTACATCACTTTCACTAGAATTTCCATCATCAAGTAAACCTTCAGTGTCTTCCTCTTGATATTGAGTATCATTCTGTTGGATTGCCAACTCCTTCCTTTTCTTTAAGGATTTCCTCATTTCTTCTCTTTTTTCTTCAAGTTGCTACAATACAAGTTGTATATCAAGCTTTTGGTTTTCAATGATCTTTCCCAACCTGCAGGCCTCCATCTCCAAGATCTTAACTCTCAAGTGGTTAGACTTCTACTAAGAGGTTCTAGCTTTGATACCAATTTTTTGAAGTCTATTGGGAAATAAAGATACTAAGAGGGGGTGGGGAGGGGGTGAATTAGGATCTATAAAACTTTTATCCTTTGAAACAATTATCAATTTGATATCTTTCACCTTAAACCTTTCTAACAATAATATCATAAATCATGTAAATAATTACTACAATGATGTATTAGATCTAAATAGTTAATCACATCCATAAACAAGAAAGTAAATTATCAACTCATATCATAAAGATTTTGGTTAGCTAGAAACCCTCCAAGGTGAAGGTAAAACTAGGGTGGGGATGACACCCACAAATCTTCACTACTGCAGTAGCAAAGTTTGCCTATTAGAGCTACAATTTTGATCACTTCTAATCATCTACCCTATAATTAAGTACTTTTTAAAGAGATTTACAATGGTATATTAGGACCACATTGTTAAGAGATTTACCCTTATTCACTTGTTAGAATGCATCAGTACCTTATCCTTTGGTTTGCACTTGATATCTTGATTATTGATCTCCTCTTTCCAAACTCTGATTTGATCTCTAATGATATTGTATTGCATAAAATGTAGCTAAGAAATAAGAAATAAATAACTAGAGCCTATTCCTACATTTTCATTCAAACCTCAAATATAAGTGATAAGAAGAAGCATGCAAACAAGTGTGAAGAAATGAAATAAGAAATAGCTCTAAAGTATATTCAACACAACTCATGCAAATGTAAACCTCCAAAATAACATGTGTAGATGACATTGTTATTGTTGGAATGTGGTTTCTCACAAATCATATAGCATAACAATGGGCTAAAGAGTGCTTGTGGAAATAAGGAAAGGGTTCTTATTTTATAGGAAATGAGATGAAATGGACAATTGAGATTTGACATGAGATGAAGGGCTAATATTTCTCAGGATCAATGAGGTGGAGGCCAAGTGGACTCCTTGTGGATTAGGGTTTTGATCATTCAAAGGAGGAAAGATGCTTACACATGTATGAGTAACCTTTGATGTGATGGGTCAATGACATGTGTAAGAGGGTAGGAGGCTCAAGTTTTTCTCACACATGTGCAAGAAATTTTGGTTCACATGTGAAGGGGGACAAATGTATAAGTGTATAAGAGTCACATGTCACATGTGCTTAGGATTTTCCAATCCTTTGATTAGGATTGTGCAAATGATTAAGGATGTGATTAAATGGGAAACTAGGATTAATTAGTGAGTAAGTGGATTGACCTAGGTTAAAAGGATGGGTTAGGTTAAGGAAGTGAGGTTAGATGAGGGTTAAATTTAGGAGCCATGTGCTCAAATAGAATTAAATTAAATATTTAATTCCAAGTGGGATTAAAAGGAATTAATTAAGTAAAAGAAGTAATTTACTTAATTAAAGTGAAGAATTAAAATGCAAGTGGGATGAGGGGGAATAGGCTAGGATTAAATAAATGTAAATTTATTTAAATTAAGGATAGGGGATAAAGATGAATGTAATTAAATAAATGTAAATTTATTTAATTAAAGGTAGGATAAGGCTAAAATTAAATAAATAATGAATATCTATTTAATTTGTCAAGATAAGGGTATTTGAGCTCAAATGGACAATTTTAGGCATCTACAGATATATCTATATTATGCCCTTCATTTCTTTGCTCTTTTGCCTTGTCTGCTTCACCTTCAAACTTCTCTTGTAGTTTCTAAACTTTTCTTCTCTCACATACATACACACACATGATAGTAGGGTTTGGATCTTCCTTTTATAACCAACTAGAGAAGTTTCTAGATCAAAATCAATGATCTAGATCCTTCACTTTTTTTGCTTAATCCTTCCATTTTTATGATTGGTTGATTACCTTGCATAGGGATTAATGATCCATAAAAACACACACAGTCATCTTCTTAAACAACTCTATGATCATTAAATCATGCATTCATGTGAACCAAAAAAGATTTACCTTAGTGTTTATACATTCCAAATAAATGTGTCAAAATAAGCTTACTCAGCACATGAATACTCTAACACTTGGTCATAACTAATATCCATGTTGATCCTCGGCTTCTAAATGCTTGACATAGATTGCATGACTTAGCATGAACTAACTTTGAATAACTATGCGTATACTATCTTTTTTCTTGCTCAACATTTATAGGAGTACTTGAAGATCATAGAATTGCTCAACTTTAACTAAAATATGAACAAGTCCAATATACATAGCTTGACCTTAGTAGGATGGCTCGATTACACTGATGATTGACCAACTCTACCAAATAAATGACTAAGTGTTTGACACTAATAGACAACAAACTTTAGGGATCAACATGTACATGATTAGAAAGAATGGTATTCATACATTTAAAGACTAGGAGAAGCACAAAACCATTCTCATGTATTAACACCTTGTTAAGTTGTTGAAGCATCAAGGAAGGCCAAAAATAATAACTTTGGAATATTAGTTTGTTGATCATGAAGCAAACTTGAATAGCCTCAAGCAAAGAGATGACCCTTGAATCACACTTCAGTAGGTAAGTCCAACTCACTATAAGGTTTTCCATGTTGATTATGCTTATACTAATCACATTAATTTTAGTTATCTTCTACATTTGGTGAACCCAAAAAAAAAATTCTTATGATAGGAAAAAGATTGAGGCTTGCATTCAATTATCTCATAAAAAATGGTAGTAAACTTCACTATGTGTTGCCTACTTACTTATATATACATCATATTTTTGTCAATATGCATAAACTTCTTGTTTTATCTATTGACTTTTCTTGTACCTTTGGAATGCAAGTGTTGGAATGTAGATATCATCGAGTACCATTGGTTAAAACTATACATTAAAAATAAAAAAAGGATACTTATTGTATAGGAATTTTTATACATAGATATGTATCTAAGATTTATGGTAATGATATTTTGAATAATTCTGATAACATTATTGTATTTATTCACAAAATTGCTATATCAATTATATAGAATGTATTTGTATGCAATGTTGTGTGTACACTTAAACTTTAGTAATGATAAAATACATATAAGAATGCAAATATTTGACTTGGTTTAAAAAATGTTATGATTTTGCCAAACATCTCATTTTTATGCATTACATTTTAATTTTAATAGATTTTAATAGCAATATATATTTTATTAGTTTTAAAATATCAAAATGGTTAAATAACATAAACTTAGTTTAAGAATAATTTGTTTAGTTCATCCTAGTCACATTGGTCATGTTTGCAAAGTTACTAGTATCACTAACATAAACTACCCAAAAGTTGCATTATTGCTCAATTGCACCACACAATTTTTGATGGTGCATCTTTCAAACCATTTTTTGTAGCATAAAAATATCTTCTCCATCAACTTCGATTGGCTAGGTAAACTCTAGTGGAGACCTTGTTTTGCCTGTGTAGAATCAAGAATATTCCAGTGCATGTTGGACCTAAGTGTTCCCAAGGTGCATTAAGCTAAATGGGGCATAAATACTTTAAGGGTGATCTCTCAAACCTCATGAGGGGTATAAGTGCACAAAGACCATATTGCCAATGACTACAAGAACATAGATCAATTTTGGGATATTCCATTTGGGCTCTACTTGGGGACCTAATCTTGGTTGGTACAAAAAGTTGAAATGTTCCTCAATTGAAAGTTGCTCAATGGTGCATCTTTCAAACCATTTTTTTGTAGGAGTAATATGTCTTCTCCATTAGCTCTAGTTGGTTAGGTAAGCTTTATTTAAAACCTCATTTTTCTTTCACAACATCAAGAATATTCTAGCACATACTAGACCTAATTGTTGCAAAAGTGTACTAAGCCAAATTGAGCAACAATTTTTTGAAGGTGATTTCTCGAACCTTGTGAGGAGTATTAGAGGACTATAAAGTGCATAAGAACCATCTTGGGAAGGCCTACAAAAATGTAGACCATTTTTGAGATATCCCTCCTAGATTCTATTTGGTGACTTGATCTTGGTTAGTGCAAAAAGTTGTAATGTTGCATAGTTGAAAGTTGTTAAGTTAAAAGATGCTCAATGGGGCACCATTTAAACCATTTTTCATAGGATCAAATTGTCTAATTCATTGGCTCTAGTTGGCCAAGTAAACACTAGTGGAAACCTTATTTTGCCTGCATAGAATCAAGAATGTTCGAACACATGCCAAACCTAAGTGTTCCCAAGATGCACTAAATCAAATCAAGCAACATTTTTTGGAGGGTGATTTTTCAAACCTTGTGAGGGGTACCAAAGAACTATTAAGTGAACAAGAACCATCTTGGGAAGGCCTACAAGCATGAAGATCAATTCTAGGATATTCTACATGGATTCTATTTGGCGCTTCAATCCCACTTGGTGTAAAAAGTTTTAATGTTGCTTATTTGAAAGCTTCTCAAAGGTACATCTTTCAAACCACTTGTTATAGGACCATACAATATGATCCATCAGCCTCAATTGGTCACATAAATGCTAGTGGAGACCTCATTTTTCCTACATAGCATCAAGAATGTTCTAATGCATTCCAAACCTAAGTGTTCCCAAGGTGCACTATGACAAGTTGACTAGCGATTTTCGGAGGGTGATTTATCAAACCTCATGAGGGGTATCAGATAACTATCAAATGCATAAGAACCATACTGGGAAGGCCTATGATCATGTAGATTGGTTTTGGGATATTCCATCTAGATCTCATTGACCCAATCTTGGTTGGTACAAAAAGTTACAATGTTGCTCAATTGAAAGTTTCCTAATGGTGCATCTTTCAAACCATTCATCATAGGGCCAAACCCTATACTCCATCAACTTCAGTTAATCGAGTAAACTAAATTAGAGATCTCATTTTTTCCACATAGCACAAATAACATTTTGGCACATATTGGACCTAAATATTCCCAAGGTGCACTAAGCCAAATTGGGTGAAAAGTTTTGGAGGGATGTCCAATAACTCATACTAACCATAGTGATAATGGAATATTGTTTTTTTCGCATCTTTCTCACTTGTATGAATATGGTGATACTCAAAATGAAGAGCAATCTTAGAGAAGTAGATTTCCCTATGAAGCTCATCTAAAATATGTAGGAATTACTCAATTACATCCTCTATGTGCTTAGAGTCTATGTACAAGCATGCCTGGGTAAACATTAACCAAGGTGTACTTTTCTAGTACTAATAAAGCTCATCATCATGATAGTATGCATTCTTACCACTAAAGGGATTTCCATTTTTTACGAGTGACATTGTTCCATGAACTTAGATTTGTATTATAAAATAAAATAAAAAACATAGATACAAAATTTAAGAAATAGTTTCCAAATAATAACATATATTGAAACACTAAAAATTCCATGTGAATGAATGCAAGAAATTGAACTAAATACACACAGTGCTTGAGAAACATAAAATATCTAGAATTTAACATGTTGTGTGTGAAATTATTTTGTACAATATGTGGCCATCTTAAAATCTTTTAAATCTACATATGTAGAATAATATGGCATTTGCCATCTCAAAATGTTCATATGAAATACCAAAATAAGAAATTGTAGCTGCAAATATTCTTAGAATATCCTATTCTATTGGTGGATAATCAAAATGGAGCCTTTTCAAACTATTGTTTGGCTTTGGTGGATCCTACATGAACACAAAAGTGAAACCCAAAGTTAAATTACTTAGTTTATATGGTTTTTATAAATAAAATATAAAAATTCAAATTTATAATCAACAATAATAAATTTTTAAAAATTAAAAATGAACTCTCATGTACCTTGACTTTGTGTCTCCTCATGCAGTTAAGAGTCCTAATATAAGTCCTTAGAAGAAAAGGGAGAATACCAACAATGTCACCTTCTACTTGAATATGTTTGCAACCATGAGATTGATCTATGATTTATACTATTAAGTTTAAAATCTTTGGTAGCAAAATATATTTACAACAAAATTCAATTAATGTATTAAACGTTACCTAAGGTGTTGATCATTTTTCAGACATTGTGGGTTCGGTCAACAATAATACAAAACCTTGCGATGGTACCTCACTCAAACTAGGGGTCACCTACAAAAGTCAAAATATACTTGATATGATCATGACTTGACCATGTATATATTTAATAGTAAAATAAATTAGAAATATATCTACTCTAAGGCTATCACTGTGAAGGTAGATACCTATGCCTCCCTAGTGGCAAACTAGTGTAATAACACCATCTAACACCACCCTCTATCAAATAAACCATGCAAATTAAAAATGATTACACAAAAGTGAAAAGTTTACATTTGAATAAATAATCTAAAATGCTTAATTATCATGCCCTTGTTGACATTTGGCACATCAACCCTTGTATATTACCCCTAATGGAAGCACGTAAAATCTACATCAGTGTGTATAATATGACCATACAAGTTAGGAAACACACACATATATATATACTACTATATAAAAAAAACTGATTAGTAAACTAAAACATGTGTATTATGGAAGTGTCAAGGCTAAATGAAATGGTTGAATGTCATCAATTGAACATGAATTGAACACATATATATACATAAGTTGACAATTATTATAATTAGATTCTGTAAGAATTTGGTATAGCTATGATACCATGTAAGAATTTGCCTTAGGGCAGAATTCACCAAAGATTGTAGAACTCAAACACAAGCACAACTGTAGACCAAAGAGTATGATCAATAAATCAGAGTATGTCCTCATATATTGCTCTGTATTGTATGTGATGAATGTACACACTAGGAGTGCCTGTATATAAAGGCCTCTCAGGAAGCACCTAGAATATCTCTAGAAAGAACCAGAAGATAAGCATGACAACTAAGCACACGTTTGATCCATCATTCTAGATGATAGGATAAGAATGATGAGGTGTATCTCAAGTGGAGATATTGTAGACACCATGTGCTTAATTAGTGTGCTAACTCAAGTGCTATAGACACCATGTGCATAAAAGAGGTGCGAACTCTTGTGTTGTCAACATGACAACTCACAAGAGTGCACGTACTCCTAGGTGACTAATAAATAAATATTAAAATAATGCATTAACCTAAGCAAACTTAAGTAAGTGTAAATAGTAAATAGTTATTTACACCAACACCCCCCCTTAAGTGCAACTTAGGGGAATTCCCTTAAGCTTACGAGAACTAGAATGAAATGCATAATGGGTCTCGGCTACTAGGCCATGTTAGGTACCCATGTACATAAATGCAATCTCTCATAAAGTGGAGAAAGAGGTAAAACCTCATGGGAAAAACCCTCCCCCAAAAAGAGAGATGAAAACAGGATGCATGGATGGATGGAGTAATCAAGAGCCCCCATTACGACATACATTGAGTATATACATAAGTGAAGAATGAGGAGAACAAGACCTCATAAGAGGAAAAAGGCCCCCCATAAGAAAGAAGAGGAAGAGAGACAAGGTAGTCCCCCCCACCAACAACCCCCCCCCCCCCCCCCCCTAATGAAGAATGCCAACCAATGATTGCTACTCCAAGGAAGAAGCTAGTCCATGACCATTGGATGATGTTCCTCCCCTTTGGAAGAAACAAATGGAAGTGTACAAAGGAGATGCGTCCCCTGTATGGAGAAAGGATCTCGATGATGTAAAGCATCTTTGAAAGTTGTTCAAGTGTCCCTATGTCAATACTGATGGTGGCTCCTTCCAAAACTGCTGAGAAGAAATGCAGATCGAGCAAGGAGTGATGTAGAACCTATGTCAAGAAACCAATAGTCTTCTCAAATGACAAAGAGACCTCTGACAAGTGTTGTACATAAGTATCCACAATCATGCCAATCAATGAAGATTGATCACGCAAAGAATGGACATGAGGGTCAAAGTGAGCCCTTGCAACAATTGGAGAAGGGTCATCCTCATCAAAGAGAAGTGGTATATCATCAAAGAAGTCTCCTAAGTCTGCTATGTGTGACTCCATGAATAAACCTGAAATGTCAGTCAAGAAGTCATCACCTGAGGCTGGAAGTGGAAGACAAAGTGTACCCTATTGTGTTGAAGTACATGAATCATTCACTATGGAAATGAATGAATAATTCACCTCAAAAAGAAGACAAATATCATCTAGGATGTCCCCCACATCTTCATTGTGAGACTCCACAAACAGTTGTGCAATGTATGGAAGGAAGTTGTTGCATGAAGGTAAAGTAGGAAGACATAAAGGGTCCTGCTGCAGTGAATCCGAAGCATCTGTGGCTGAAATAGGATCAGTAGGAGCAACAGGAGCATCTGGAGGTGAGATCTCATCTAGAGAGGATGTAGTTGCAAGTGGAGGTAGAAGATCATTAGGGAATGGAGGAATGTGTGGATCTCCATATGTCTCGCAAAGATAAATCCAATAAACATATGGAATAGATGACTTAATGTCCTCAAGTGAATCCATAACCTCCATATACATAAATAGAAAGAGAGTATCCCAAATGAGGGCACTTGTGTCTGCATTGTAGGTAAGTCCTCTTGCATATGGTAGTGCATTGTGTTGACTAAGATATGTGATAACCAATTGACTCCATTTTTTATAGTTGTCTGGTGTCAAGATAATTAAATCTTCCTCTTCCATCATGGACTAATCAATGTAACCCCCAAAAATGCAAAATAAATCAAAGAACCCCCCCTAATGTATGATTTTGTGCTTTATAGCCACTTGCCAATTTAGGGCTTATTTCTAAAAGCAATATTTCTGTCCATAGAACCTATAATCTGATTGCAGATCTAGAAAGTAGACAAAAAAATGCACTTTCAAAAAAAAATAGAACCTGATTATGTGTTTAGATGAGCCCGTACGAAGCATTTGAAGTGGCAAAATTCGAGATTTGCAAGTTGCCAAAAAAATTCAAGAATAGAGATGTCAAACTTCCCACACCAATGTGTAGATCACAAAATCCTACCCCAAAACAAAAAAAATTGCTTGCAAAAGGGAGTTTGTATGAGGGAGATATCCCTGTTTGAAAATCGTTGTTGCTATTATTTTTTCTAAATCGTCATCGTCACACCTCCAAAAATAAATGGTTCTAGATTTTGCTTGAGATGTCCAATTTGGATGAAAAATAATCTGATTTGGGAGTTTTTTGACCTTATGAATGTGATGCAAATATCTTATTTGCGCCAACAAGCACCAATCTTCACTTGCAAAAAATCTCTCCTATGGCCCGATGGCCAATTTTTCCAGAAAAAATAATGTAGATTTGAAAAAAATTGTAGAGATGTAGATGAAAAAAATGCAGATCTGAAAATTAAATGTATAGATCTAAAATGATCATACCAATTTCACAAATCAGGCCTTTGGGTTGTCAGTTTGCAAAAAAATGTTGTCTCATGATCGACTATGGCCTAGGGTAGGCTACTTTATAGCCCATTTTCATCGAATCAATGTTCCAAATGCAATGGCGAGGTCCAATCTTGCTCTAGACACTCCCAATTTTTGCGATGCTCTAGATTCAAGTCGAGGTGTTGAAGCAAGAAGATGGTCTCAAATGACTTTGTCAAGAGAGATTCTCCAAGATCTCTGTTACCATGTAAGAATTTGGTATAGCTCTGATACCATGTAAGAATTTAGTATAGTTGTGATACTATGTAAGAATTTTCCTTAGGGCAGAATTCACCTAAGATCGTAGAACTTGAACACAAGCACAACTATAGACCAAAGAGTATGATCAATAAATTAGAGTATGTCCTCATACATTGCTTTGTATTGTATGTGATGAATGTACACACTAGGAGTGCCTGTATATAAAGGCCTCTTAGGAAGCACCTAGAATGTCTCTAGAAAGAGCCAAGAGATAAGCATGACAACTAAGCACATGTCTTATCCATCATTCTAGATGATAGGATAAGAATGATGAGGTGTATCTCAAGTGAAGATGTTGTAGACACCATGTGCTTAATTAGTGTGCTAACTCCTATGTTGTAGACACCATATGCATAAAAGAGGTATGAACTCCTGTGTCGTCAACATGACAACTCACAAGAGTGCACATACTCCTAGGTGACTAATAAATAAATATTAAAATAATGCATTAACCTAAGTAAACTTAAGTAAGTGTAAATAGAAAATACTTATTTACACCAATAGATTCTACTAAAAATATGAATGTTTAAAATCGAATACAACATGACAAGTTAAATGCTTAGTCTTATTGTAACAATAGGAGTCCATGAATTCTCGTCTCTCATGTGAAGAGCCTCTCCATGAGGTGCTTCAAAGCCTGTAGCATCCTATGATGTATCATCCACCTCAAATACATGGTCATATGCATCACTATTAGTGGGAGGCCAACCACAAATTCTTGCAAATAATGCAACTATGGAGCACACAAACATGTGAGATGATGGATGATGTAGAACGTGTTAGCCCCAGCTAATGTAATAGAAATTTTATGAACATATGTAAAAGATTCGTATCATTTGTTAAATTATCATTGATGTCAAAGTCTTAGTTGGGTAGACATTATGCTAACTTAGTATAGTGTCATATCACTTGATTGATGAAGAGGATTTGAAGAAAGAATGATGAAGACATAATTGATAAGTATGTTATTCAATGGGTACTTGAATGAGTTGGACAATGATAATGTAATATTGGTTTTGATTATTTCACAATCATATAATGTTGCAACATATTGAATAACACAAGCTTAACCAAGCAACAAGGTTAACGAAGGGAGACTGTATTCATCTAGTGACTATAGTGTTTCCTGAGTGATTGGCAAAGACAAAGAGAAACACACTATTGTCTGAGTAAGTCAGTATTGATTGAGTGATATGTTTCCCAAGTAAATTTTATGTTTACCGAGTAACAACTAGATGACCATGGTCTAAAGCATGAGGCAAAGCTTGTTACAAGATAAACAACTGAGAAAATTCATGGAGGATTTGACGATGGAGATTAAAGAAAGATAAGGATGGACACAAAGTTCTATGAAAGTTATATTTTTTGATTGTCTAAATTCATTGTATGAAGTTTGAATTTGGACAATTGACATGAACCTAAGATCAATGATGGTGATTAAGCAATAAAAGATGGAAGAATATGGAAGCATTGAGAAAACTATTTAAAGAGGAGATTAAGACAATTTTAGGTTGTTGATGATGATTATGCTAGTTTTTTTATGTTGGTGATTGAATGCAAGAGAGGAGATCAAAGTGCGAAGTTGAGGAAGATGGAAGAAGATAGTTAAGCCAAGTGAACCAAGTAGAAGAAAGGAGAAAGATAAGGTATTAATCATATAGTAAAAAAATATAGAGTGAAAGAAGATCTGAGTGAGAGATCAAGCAAAGACAAGAGTAAGGAACAGAGATCTGAATAAGCAAAAGTAGTTACTATTCTTAATTAATTATTTTTCCATTAATTTTTAACCATTGTAGTAGAAAATCTCAAAAAGAGTGAGTGGACCTAACAAGTCTATGAAATCCTACATGGTAACATCAATTAGTGGTGTTTGTACGTCCTCTAAATCAAACCACTCTTTACTCAAGAACAAGGAGTGATAAGGTCTAGATGATCTTTTGGTGAAATCCTCTAACAAGGTCACATTAATAATGTGTTTGTAACCCTTAACAAAGTTTTCCCCTAGCATAACTTACTTTATAAGAGTGATTTTTTTTGGGTTGTCGGTCCTAGGTGATTTTTCCCTTCACAAGGCTTCCATGTTAAAATCATGGTGTCAAATGTGTGAAAGTTATTTTTGTTGCAAGTTTTTTTACATGCTTTTGCATTATACTACAACTTAATAATAACTAAGTGATTACTAGGTAATAACTGAGAAATTTTGCTAATACTTGGTAATGCAAAGAATGATTAGTTAACAATTTGGAATAAAGTGATAGAAAGAGTTAAATAATAAGTTGAATGGTTACACCAAGTGATTGTTGTTAAAGTTTATGATGTTTTGTTGCTACTAAAATTAATTGAAGGTAATGCAAGATAACTAGAGATAATTATACCTCATGGAAAGACTATATGAAAATGCATCAATTTGGCATTGAAGATAATGTCACACATTGGTTGGAACATGAATATGTTACCCCTATTGGTCCCTTGACTATAGAACAAACGAATGAAAAGATGAACCACGACAATATGATGATTGTGATTACATCTTCTCTCAATGATGTTGAGTTTGATGATATCAAGAAATGTGCTAATGCTAAACAAATGCGGGATAAACTAAAACTAGTACATCAAGGAGATAACAATGTAAGAAGAGCCAAAGCTAAAAGCTTGAGAGGCAAGTACAATGACATGAGAATGTTTCACAATAGGTGAACCGAATCAAGGATGTTGTAAGTGCAATCAGAGCTACTAGAGGAACTATAGTTGATTCTGAAGTTGTAAGTAAAGTCCTAAGGACACTTTTGCCTATTTATGCTATTAAAATTTCTATAATTCAAGAAGTAAGAGCTATGTCTGCTAATGAGTTGGTTGATTGACTGCATTTAAGTTGAGAAATTACAATAATAGTATATTTACAATGGGAATGCATTGTCTTCACTAACCATCAACAATTCAAAGAAAGAGAAGAACAATAAAGAAGAAAGTGAGTTTGAAACTGAAGATGATATGGATGAGCTTGAAGCATTGCTTGCAAGAAGGTTTTCAAGAGGTAAAGGTAAATTGCCCTTGATTTGTTTCAATCTGCAAATGACAAGTGTGAAAATGATGACTCATCTACCCCTTCTTTTTCCTATATATACCTATGTGTTTCTCTATGCTTGGGAGTGTTCTTATGATGCATCAAATTCATTTATTTTCTATTCATTTTACCATTCCTCTCTAAATCCTTTTAAATAAATTGTTTGTCATTAAAAATAAATAAAAATTGATCAATCTTTCGAGGAGGCATCTCATTGAGTCTACATCGTCCAATTTCTTGTGGTAGGGTCAACAAGGTCAATTACTAGTTGTCTTTGCAACAATACCTTGTCCACACATTATTTCAAAGAGGGGCAAAATGTATACTCTTAAAATTTGTAAAGTCAATTAATTAAATATTTTAATATTTAATGAATGTCTTTCTTCTATTAACTTTAGTAAATTATTTAAATTATTAAGTTAATTCATTTTGTGTTTTTGTATTTAATTAATATTATTATTCTATTATCTTTAATAAATTATTCAATTTATAAAGTTAATTCACCTAGGTTTATCTACATTATTGTAAATCCACTAAATAGTCTTATTAAGTGATTTATTAAATGACTTAATTACACGCTTGTCTAAATGACTAAGCCTCTTAGTCCATCTATTTAGTCCCTGTAACATGGCTCCTCACCTGAAAAATGGGTATGTGTCCTCAAAGAATGAGTCATGGGAACACTTTTCCTCAGGTCACTTGGTCTTTGGGACACATGTCTTTGGGTTGAAAATCCATCCCCATCTTCCCTATCCCATAAGAGATAGTCAATCCACCTCATAGGGTCAAAGATACTCATGAGACACTTGTCCAATATTCCTCTTTGAAGAAGCACCTTCTCAAGGTCTTGGTGATACATGCACCATATGTCTCTCCTTCTCCTATCAAACACCTCTATGTCTATGTGAGAGAAACATCTTCCCTAGTTTTTCTCTCACATTCTAACAAAGACCTTCTTTCTTTCAACTCCCTCAACTGAGTCAATCCTATTCGTACACTTGTCTTGCATTTTCTCTCTACAATTAGATGTTGCCACCTAGGCTAGGGTCTTCTCAAAATCTATAAAGGGAACCCTCATTCCCTCACATAAGCTAATTAGAAATCTAGTAATTGGCAATATTATAACTAGTAATCCCATAATTAGCAATCTTGTAATTACTAATCTTTGTGATCTAGCACTCAAGAAAATAGGCATTCAAGCATCCTTTAGCAATCAAGAAATTAGATAGCAATTCATATCATTATCATAGCTTCGTTAGAATCATAGTTTTCATCCCTCTAAAATCATCATTTCATCTAGTTCATAGATCATTCTAGGTTCATTTAGCATAGAATTGCATAGGAATTCATATTCCCCAACACCTTGAAGCATCTTGAAGGAAGGAGATGGTTCAAAATCTAAGAGCTCGCAAATCCAAGAACTCAAAGCTAGGAGGACAATGGAGGCACATTGCAACTGGTAAGTTGAGGTAAAGGTCACATTTTTTAGCTTGCTTTATTTGTAATCCTTCATTGGGTGTGCTTAATTAGATTAGATTCAATTGCTTAATAGTCTTTTCTGCATTGTTACAAAAAATTTCATACACATCTTTCAAACCGTTCATCATGAACCCAATCTATCTACTCCCTTAGCTCTAGTTGGTTGGGTAAACAATATTGCATACCCTATTTCATTCAATTATCATAAAAAATGTTCCAACACATGTCGAACCTAAGCATTTCCAAGGTGTGCACTAAGTCTAACCTTGTGATCAATTCAAAATTTGGTTGATTTTGTTGAAGAAAGATGTTATAAGTTCCTTTTTAGTTGAATAAAGATTTGATTGTGTTAATGATCATACATAATTTTCCTTTTTTTCACATTATTCAGTGTTGCATATTTTGAACTTGATTAGTTCATTTAATCTCTTTTCATAGATTGATAGGTGAATACATTCGCTTTGATTTACAATTAGTTTGGGGTTATTTAGTGATCAATAAGGGGTGATTGATGCTAAGGGAAAGGTTTCCTCACCAAGGTCTCAATTATCAAATGAAAACAATGTTTGAACTCTTCAAGGTTGAAGCACTTGCCCCTTTTTCACAAGGTTATTCTCAAACACTCAAATTCAACTACCAACTCTAAGTGTGTATCCCAACACCTTCTCGAGTCTTCTCATATCCCTCTCAATATGTTTCAATTATTCATGAACTCACATTTTCCCATCTTGGCATCAAACCCACTTACCCTATCTAAACTAGGCCTTATTTCTTATTACCCCTTCCTGACTAATTTTCCCCATTTTTTTTGAATCTTTCCCAAACCAATTGGAAAAAAATTATCTATTAAAGTAACCTTTTATATGTTGCATAATATACTTCAAGGGTTCCTACTACTTCTTTGGATAATCAGGTTGATAGAACATTGTCTACCCCAAATCTAGGCTTAATTCAGTCACTTTTACAAAGCAAGTGAGCTTTAAACTTGCATCCAAGATCTAAATCTTTGTATAATATATTATTGAGTCCAAACCAAGGATTGTTGGATTATGTTTCACAATTGCACTCATTTGAGGGGTCAATAAATAAACCCTCCCTAAATAGTTTTTAAAACTGGGGCTTTCTCTATCTAGCACTTCCCTTCACTTCCAAAGATAATCAATTGACTCTTCACTATGTGTTCAAGTGTCTAAACATAATCCATCATAAAAGTTACCCTTATATGGACGGATCCCTCAGTCTAATAGTCGAGCCCTCATTTCATGTCCCCTTATTGAGAAATTTGACTCGCAACCTTGATGGTCACCATCCAATCATTGTTTGCACTGCATAAATCATCTAGTATAGGTTTTTTAATAAAGTCTCTGGCCCATCCCACAAGAAACAAAAGATACATAAAGTGGGAGAGCCCTTATGCCATTAAAAAATCACTAATTAACCTTGAATTGTCAACATTAAATATGATCAGTCAACAAATGGAATAGGAATGGATTAAAAAGTCTCTAAATCGGTTTCCTACAAGGAAAATAATATTAGATCATATGCAGCAAAAACCAAGAAGCCAAATGGGCATGAGTTACATTTCTGCTAAGGGTAAAATTCATTTTTTTCACAGTAAAATTATTTTAAAAATCTAGAATGTTCCTCCACTTCCAGAATTCTCAGTTCAAAACTCTGGATTGTTTTCAGAAGACTAGAAACCCCACTTAGTTGTACCTCCATTGTCGCCAGCTTCCAGCATTACAACATGGGTCTCGGCTTCAACCATTATCATTTTCCCCTGGGGATGATCAATTCATCGTGGATGTGGGCGTTGCGGATTCAAACTCAGGCTGTGAACTAGGATTTAATGGCAGCATTCGCATCTGTGCGCCTCTGTGGAACCCTAGCTGCGAGCATAGACAACATCCATGCTTGATTTGTTCATTTTTGCCAATTCAGACCACTCCATGCTTGAATGTTATACCGCGTTCTTGTGTTTACTCTCCCACTACCATCTTCCAACTTCGTAATTGCTTTGCTGTTATAAAATTACTCACCGGTGTCCGTGTGAATGATCAAATGTTCAAAGAGAATTTTAATTTCCAGTCAAGAAAACACGAAGGATCCATTGAATTTCCCCTCTACATTCTCGATCTAAGCTTAGCCCACTTCGATTTACCACCTCTATAAATTGATTTCAATCCCCCTCCCAGTTCATCATCCCAATCTTCCAAGCGATCCATAACAGGGAAATTCAATCCCAGAGTTACCTTGTTTCGGATCGAGCTTCAATTCCCACAGCTCCCCTGTTTCGCTTCGGACTTATTTTTTGAGCTTCGCAGAATATCAAACCGTTGTTATTGAATTCCTTAGTTTCCCTCTTTCGATTCGAGCTTGCTTGTTCAGCTTCCAAGCGCTCCAAATCTCATTAACAGAATTCCACAGGTCCCCGGTTTCTTGTAGAGCTCCATTAATGGAGTCCAAGATGAGATCTTTGGCAATTCTGTTCTGTATCTTCGTTTGCTGTAACGCAACTCGGATTCTAGAGAACGATTCTCTCTTCATCACCCCAAAATACCCATCTGCCATCAACCCAAATCTAAATCTGGTTATGACCAATGGAGGCTCCTCTGCCTCAAATTCCCAAACTGGGTTACCCTGTGAGGAGGCATTTGAGATGAAATCATGGAGTTCCTCTGCTATCAATGCCACGGAGAACAAGACACAGGAGGTGGAGATCAAACTCAAGGAGGATCGAACCCGGGTCGATGGTGAAAAAGTAGAAGGGCGGGTATTTGCGGTTCTTTACAAGGGCCCTGTAGCGCCTTCAGGCTCGTCCGGTAGTTTATAACAAGGCAGAGTCTAGCTAAGAGGTGCCAAAAAGCCAGTTATTTCTCAAATGCATAGCTCCACTAATGGCGGCAGCAGGCATTCGTCTGGAACTTTCCAGAGAGAAGATTATCGTTGGCGTCAAAGAATCTTTCACCAAACTGATTAACAATAGTAATGTTTTAAAATATTATTAAAATAGTAAACCCCAACATTAGCCAACTGAAAGTAACTATAATATCATATTGAAAATATTTTAGAGTCTTTTACTTTTTCTCCAAATAATACATTTAGACCCAAAAATTAAATCAATAATAAATAAAAAGATTTAGAATTTATCTTTAAAAAAATTCTTATATAATATTTAAAAAATTATTATATATTTATGAAGATATCAAATTTTGTAAATAAATATAAGTTTGAATTATGATAAAGTATAAAAAATGACTAGAGAAAAAATGATAAATTAAAATAATAGAATATGAATGTAAAAAAATAGAGATGTTTCACAATTTCATCCATCTTTCTATAATTAATTTTTTCATTAGATTGGTAGATATAAAATTTAAATAATACCTTAACTCCATCTAAAGTTTATATCTATTGATCATTTTGATCACTTCTCAAAATGTTATCTCTGCTATGGTTTCCTAAGCTTTTACTATAATATTAAGTTTAGACATTAAATCATAAATATATTTTACTTTTCTTATGAGCAACTCACTATTGAATAGTATTATACTTCACACAAAATACAATATACAACTAAGGCATAAAAATAATTTATCTTCTAACCCTCCCATAAGGCAGGGACTCAAGCTCTTCTAGAGCTCTTGTTTATCCTCTTGTTTTCTAGTGTGTCAAATATGTTGAATTGAGTATCGTAATAATATATTTGTGACATGTTAAAAGTGTTGTATAGGTATAAGTTTATCCTTTACATTTTTTATGCCCATTTTGGTGTGTAAAAATCTATAGAATCACGCATGAAAAATATGTAGTAAAAGTAGAGAAGTATGAAAATGATATTTTTGGATCATAGATTACACCACAATACCATTATATGTTTGCAAAAGCATACTAAATACTAGATGTTAGGTGACACTAAATATTATTGTGTACCTACAAAGGCACACCATCCTATTATGCCAACAATATGCCATATTTAATTACTATTAATATGTACCATTTTTTTTTCAGATTTAGTGGATTTATTTGGAGTGATTATAAAAAAATTGAAGTGTCAACCAAGATCTCCTAAGGCTACAAATTGGTGAAATGATTTGATATTTATTTTGGAGAGTGAGATCTTCACAACAACAAGTACAAAAAGAAGAATAAGAACAAGAACAAGAGAAGGACACAAAGGAGTAGTAGAGAAACAAGATGAACAAGAAACACATTTATCTACATGACACACAAAATGCATACATAAATACTTAAAACATAAACAAGATATATATTTTCATGCCAACAACATGTCATGCATCAAATATATGTCCAATTACTTGGTACATCAAGTGTATGTACTATTATCGGTATGGAGTTTGATCAGTCTCCAAGTGGGAGATTGTTGTGTTGTGGAGCCTAATCAAACTCATAGGTTAGTTTTTCTCTTTTATTCAGTGTGGTTCCCCCCGGATTATTATTGTATGGGTTCGGGGGAAGCGCCCCCAAGACGGGGTCAAGGAGTAGTGCCCTAGGTGTGCTCCTTATCATAGTATAGGGTGGGGTTGAGGGGCAACACCCTCGAAGCCAAAAATGAATTTACTATTGTAAAAGGTGTCGACTGTTATTTTTTTATTGGACAACTTATTCTATCCCTAATTTTGTAAGCAGCAAAAAGCTTGTATAGAATGGCATAGGGTTAGGTATTTCATAATGTATGATAATATTGTAGCTTCTTGTGGTGGTATTGAGTTGAAAGGGATTACGAATTGTAATCACTAGATAATAATAATATTGAAGTTGTTGGTGGATGTAGCCTAAGGATTGGGTGAACCACATTAAATCCTTGTGTCTTGTGTTCTCTTCTGTGCAATTTATTATTTTCTGATATTGGTTATATTTGCATGTAATGGTTATTTATGTTTGTGGTTAATCCTAACATGTACAATAATCTCATACATCAATTATATGTCCAATAATGTCCAACAACATGACATACATCAACTATATCTAATGCAATATGCAAAGATTTGTACACTAACACCATATACGCATAATGTATATCCCTAATCTACTACTTTTTCGCAAGGGGAAGAAAAACAATCCAATTCTATCGTTAATTATCATGTTGAGGGAGATGGTGTCGATGATGTAGTCTTTTGACACACTCACTAGTCCTTCTATCTAGACTCTTTTGCAACAAGTGCTTATAAAATAAAAAGTATACGCATCAATAAATAATACATATTAAATTTAATTATATATACACATAAAATAGCTTACCACTAACAAATAGTCACCATGTACATCCACCTTGGAGGTACGCACATGATCAGGACTAATAAGGCCTAACAACGATCAAAATAATAACAAAATTACATACATGATTATAATTTTGATTTTCAGTATTCACCTATTAGAATAACAATTAAATTAAGAAAACTCTTTCAAACCTCAGTTAATTCTCCTAAAATCGCTACTACACAGAAACTACATGACCAACAGTGTCACAAACCATCAGAGGAGTATTGTTAGAATGATTTAGAATAGCTGAGAGTGGGTGGGGGGTGAATCGATTGTCCCCAAGTCTCGATGTACCAATTATACTTTTAGACACTTCAACCAACTTAGATTTAATCATTAAGTAGCTCAATCTCTATAGCAATATATCAGTAACATAAAACTTGCAGTCCATTGTCCCAATAATAACAAACTTGCAAAATGTAAAACATCTCAAATAAAATCCACACAAGTATAACACCAGGATTTAATGTGGAAACCCAATTTGGGTATTCAGACTCAAAGGGTTCTTCATTTTCCCTTTTTGTGACTTGTTAAGAGACCAGTTTTTAGACTTGTAGTCTTTTGTAACATGACCAATCTTATTGCACTGAAAACATGGCAATTGCAAATTGTTTCCATAATTATTTCCTTATGCTCTATGTTTGCATTTTCCGTTAGATGTCCTGATTTTCCACATACTGGACATGGGGGATTGTGTTGTTATTCCCTTCTATTGTTATCACTAGTAGATTTGGTGACTTAAAAGTTTTGGATCTGCATTCCTTAGGTCTATGTCCATACTTATTGCATTTGTAAAAGTAACCACAAACTTTACTGTTATTATCCTTAGGCTTAGATTTACACCCATGGGTAGCATGTCCATAATTAAGACAATTAAAGCAATGACTTTTGAAGGAATTTAACTTACTAATGGATTTTCCTCTACACACTTTGGTAGTATGATGAATCCTTTTGCAATTGAAGCACGTGGGTTTCTTAGACCTCTTACCTAATTTTCTTGTGACTTTCATTGAACTCTTTTGATGCTTCTTGTGTTTGTCTTTTGATGATTCATTGATCATGTCTAGCTTCTAAATTTTGTATCCATGATTGATTATATCATTGGGCTTTCTCTGGTTCTTCAATTGTTCATCGAGTTTTTCCCATCTCTCACTATATTGCTTCAGCTTTTGATTTACCTCTTTCTCTATTTGCAATTCTTTTTTTAATTTCTCATTTTCCTCTTTCAACCTTAGCTTTTCAGTTGTAATCTATTGCTTTCCCATAGTCTTTGCATGAAGGTGTTCATGTGTGATAACATTCTCCTATGATATACTAAAGAGTTTATCATCCTTCTCATGGAGTGCATTTTCATATTTTATTTTGTCATCCTTAGCAATCTTCCTAGCTTCTTCATTAGTCCTTTACATTTCCAAATCTTTACACATTTTGAGTGATTGACTTTCCAATTCCCTTTTCGTGTTCTTAACCTTTTCTTTCAACTTTTCAGTGTTCTCCGTCAATTCCTCAATAGCCTTTTTTTCAAATTCTCTTGACATGGCACCTTTTGATAGTTTCTTCAAGTGTTCAATGTGGTGATGTCTTTCATTCAACTGCATAGTAAGCTCCTTTCTTATTGAAAAGGATTTTTTAAGCTTTCCTTGTAGCTCATGAATCATATTAGCTTGCTCCTAAAGCTCTTTCTCATATATGTAACTCTCCATGATAGTAGATCTTTCCCTCAAGAAGTTACGCTTACTACCAAGAGAACCAACACTCTAATACTAATTGTTAGGATTCACAAATACTAAGAATGGATGGGGGAGGGGGATTAGTACATGCAAACCTCTACAACTGATCAAGCATATAACCGATAGTAGTAAATAAAGATTAATAAAATAAATTCACCACATACATGAGACACATAACACAAAGATTTTGGTCTCATTAAAACCCTTGGTTAGAAGGTAAAACCATAGTGGAGATGATACCCACAAATATTCACTATTACAATAGATGAGATTCGCGGTTAAGAGTGTACAATTACCGTTTATGGGGATTCATCCTGTTAGGAGTGACCTTGTACCTTATCAGAAGTGCAATCAAATTTACTAAGGTCTACCTTGTTAAAGAATTTACAAAACTCTATTAAGAGTCTTAACATGTTAGGGTCCACTTGATTTAGGGATTTACTAGTTGTAACTGTTAAGAAACAACTAAAATCTTTAATCTGTAAATATCATTGTTTGTTTGTCAGATCCCTTATGCTCTCTAATATCTTTATGTTGCACTATGCACATCTCTTCTCTATATCTTGATCACAATAGATCTCTCTTCTGCTAGCATGTACCATTTGACTTTCTTCACCAGTTTTTGCATCATCTCTTTGTATGGTCTGTTTGTTACAGATCCTTTATGTTTGCACATGATAGTTTGCCTCTTAATCCTAATCCTTCATTTGTATTTGCATTTCCCTCATTTCTTTATCAAATAGTTTACAAAACTCAATGATTAGATTTGACTAATTCAATTCTTTCTTGTTTACCAATCTATCGCTCGAACTGGTTAAAACATATTACATATGGAGTCTAAACTTATTACATAGGTATGTCAACCTTTTTACATATCCCAAGGAAATACATATTTATTTTCTTAGGCCCCACTATTTGGTTTACATTATCCAATGTAATTCTTCCTTTATCGCTTTACTGACTGACCACATTTTACCATGTAATCACCACTTGTTGCTTGGTGATCACTGATATCACTAATTACAACAAGTGTACACATAGGGCTATGTAACCTATTGTAAGCATAGTTCTCATCGATCAAAGGTATAATATGATTGTCATCAATGAAAGCCATTTTGATTGGCTTTAATCTTTCAAATAATATTTGTCCAATCCTTATACTATGATTTGAACTACAAAATGAGACATACATTTCATGTTGTGTTGTGTCTAACAAATATTTTGTACGATATTCATATTGATTAGCTCTAATCATGTGGCTGATAACATCTCTAGTGTTTGATGAAAGATGAGTTTTATCATTCCAAACTAATATTACAAAATTATTAGCTCTCCTCGATCCTATTAGAACAAGGAGTCTACACATAATTATGCAAATTCCTTGCAAAGTGCTACATCTAAAAGCATTCCCCTCTTAACATGTGTTGATATTGTTGTCCTACTAAGAACAATCTAAGACAAAACTGAAGATATTTGTCTATTTCAGGGTATAGTGTTGTTGGATATGTAGTATAGACTGGGTGACTGAGAGGGTGGAGGGGTGTTGTATCAGGAACCAATAAAAATTATACTTTAAATTCACCAATTAAATATTCAACATTTAATCTGATCTAATTGCATACATAAAAGACTGGAAGCAATAAAACATTCATAACACTTGACACAATATTTGGTAACCTAGAAACCTTCCAAATAGAAAGTAAAACTGGGATGGGGATGATACCCACAAGCTTTATTATTGCAGTACAAAGTTAGCTCGTTAAAGCTTTACAATTGATCACTTCTGATGATTTGCCCTATTAGGAGCAATAAGGATTTTTAGGTCCAAATTGTTAAAGGATTTACAACATACAATGAAGTATGCACTTTGTTAGGAGATTTGGAATGAGACTATTAAGTCCACCTTGTTAAAGGATTTGACTGATACACCTGTTTAGGATGAATCAATGGTTGATCTCTGATCTGCAACTCGGTTTGTTGAATGAGATTCCTTTGAATAACAATGATCACCTAGCTATGATAGATAAGTCTCTACTTTTCCTTATATTGCTTGTAGCCTTCTTTAATTCAAACTCATGCTTCTACTTCTTGTTTGCATTGCTTGCATTTAGATATGATACAATATATTACATATATACCATTCCACTTAATTATCTTATGAAGTCGGCTACAATACCAAATTCAAACAATCTTTGCAAAGTCGGCTCCCTTGATGTAACTCGGATTCTGAAAACCACTCTGTGATGTTCTGACACTCAGCAACACTTGTCAAAACTAGGCAAGCTCTAGCACTCTATTGATGTTGATGCTCGGTCCATACTGATCACATGGGGTAACAGGAACTTGGTCAACACCGGATGACTCAATGAATACTGAGGAACTCGGTAGACTCGGTTGACATTGCAATGCTCGGTCCACACTACGATCTTCATCACTTAGGTTGAAAGGCTCAGTAGACTCTGCTACGCTCGGATAACACTGCACTTTGCCATTGTAGTTTGGTAGACATTGTAATGCTCGACAAACATTGAAATCTATCTCAGATACTCAGGAGCAACTAAAACACATTGTTTGCACTACTAATAGAAAGATAGGCTCGATAACAATTGTAGAGCTTGGTAGTAGTGTAACCAACTGACTAAGTGTCGAGTCACTAATAGACAAATGATTTGACCATAAGGTCAACAAGTGTTTCCAACAATGGATGTCAACATAACTCTTCGTGTGATGATCTTATCTTTAATTCAAGATTGTTTTGTTACAAAGCTCAAGCCTTTCCTAACATTTTCAATAACTTTGTACGTTTAAAAAAATATTTTTTGATGTTGTGTCTACACCCAACATTTTTAATGGCTCTTGCAATTTTTTACCCTAAGAGCAAGAGAGTAGTTAGGCTTGTTCAAGTGTTTCAAGATTATCAAATTCAATCATTATTTCTCTTGCTATCTTATCCAAAACCCTCTTCGTAGAAAGTCCTAAGGGTTTGATATCAGCAAATGATCTCAATTTATCCACATCTATTGCAAGTAAATGATCTAGGTTTCTATAATTGAATTTTTTCTTTACAATTTGAGCTAGTTGTATGTGTTCATCCATACCAATAGGAACAATTGATCCAAAGCCTTCTCTAACTTCCATTGTTTGAGCTTTTATATCATTAGATCTCAAGGCTTCTCCAACATTCGTTTGTTCAACTTGGTTTGACCCTCCTACTTGAGATTCTGCTTCATCTTGTAATTGTCTATTGCAAGCTACATATACGAAAACAGAATCAAATTAAAATATATATTTTAAAAAATTGACACTGAAGACATGAATTTACTGATGCATACAATTTTTTGGTAGTAATATGTCAATGACGCTTCCCTATTTTTCTATTCTCTACCAGGTGACCTTTTTCTTGCAGATTTAGTGTCTTTCTTTTTGGTGTTTCATTTTCATTCTTTAAAACAACTCCTTGGAAAAATTGTCAAATACACTACACTTGCTTCCCTTGTAAAATTGTTGTTTTGATTTTTCTCTTCTAAAACAGTGAATTAAAATGATTTTGAATTATTTTAAAACAAACAAAAAAACTATTAATTTATATCAACCAAATGAAAATAAAAAATCCAAGGGTCGACTGGGGGGTTTGAGTAAACACCCACAGGCAAAATAACCAACCACATCATATCCCATTGATTTTTGTCCAAGAGGATTCACTTGAGCCCCTCTTTCTAGACCCATTTGTCCATAGGGTTCGCACAAAGGGTCAAAAATAAAAAATTTGGTTAAGGCCATGAAAATTCTTAGAAATTATGCCCTTCTGAGGGCTCAAACAATGGCCAAATATGACCATATTGTGAAACGTAAAAATAGAAGATTGTTGTACTCTGAATAAGTTTTCCAATGACTATACTTTTAGTATATATTGTGCTTATTGCAACTTTCTATTTTGAGTTTTATAAAAATATAGGTTATTTAATCATTTCACAAACTCTTTGTTTTACGCTTTGAAAAAAATAGAAAAAAGTTTTTAAAATATGTATCCCAAAGGCATTTTTGTTACCTTTCCTATCAAAAAAAGAAAAAATGCATCTCAACCTATACAAACCAAGTTATATCAAATCAAAGCAACTTATGTCTAAACTATAAGTAATCTCACTTCATAACTCAATAAAATATAAAATTTTGAACCAAGTTGAACGAAACCAACTACATCTGATAGATATGTTACAATTCTAACCTTGAAAGAATTTTTTCTAAAAATAGTTACGTCAAACTTAATAACCGTCATTCTTTTAATTTGTATATTTTTCATATAGGCCACTTTTCAAAGAAGGAAAAATGAGCTCATATCAGTTCATATATATATATATATATATATATATATATATATATATATATATATATATATATATATATATATATATATTACTAGTTTACATCGTCTTCAAATTCTTTACAATTTTGTAGTAATACCTAGCCCGTAAACAAGGTCAATGCTACATAAGGACTTGCAATGACAAATCTATTTACCAACACAACCTTATTGAGATCAATTTCTTTGTGAAAATATGTACACACACATATACATGTGTTTGTACATATGTTTGTGTGTGTGGTGTGTGTGCATGCGTGTGTGTGTCTGTGCATGTCATCTCCCCCCACCCGCTGCCGCCGCCGCCCCCCCTCGCGCCCCCCCCCCCCCCTTTATGTTGCAAGAAACACTTAGGTATCCCTCAAATTATCAAAGTACGCTTGGTCACCACTAGGACATTGATGGTGGCTTATTGGCCATATAGTTTTACCCATAACTCTATTTTCAAGAAAAAATAATAATAATTTATTTTTCTTTCTTTTGTCCTCGAGACGATTAAGGGATGCCTCAATCATGTGACGATGTGACATGGTGACGTCTCTATAACTTACTTCCCAAGGACATTGTCATCCCTAAAATGTATGGACTTCAGGGTTAACACATCTTCATGGTCTACTTAATAAATGCAAAGGAAAGCATGGTAACTCAAAAGCACACATGGTTTCCCACCACCATATTTTTTTTTATGGATGCGACTATCCTCCCTGCAAAATGCATCGTTGACCAAATTTCAAAAATAATGAAAACACAATGATTTTTTTTTGAAATTTTCAGCATTTGTTCTTCATGATCTGCATATTTTGTGATTGAAAACAATAAAAGATTTGAAAAAAAATAATATATTTTCGAGAACCTGGAAAAAAAAACATGTTTATTGATCAATTATCAATCATATCAATAATAACCTCTCCCTTGAGCACTTTCATTACCTGATTTTTTATTTATCGTAAATTAAATTCCTTTGTGAAATAATTTAGGCCCATGGGGAGGAAGGATAAAAAGATCACCCTTTTTTACTCCCTTTTCACGCTAGATGATGCTTTTGTGACTATTAGAAGGTAAGTATCCTTCTAATTTGTGCTCCCTTATTTTTAGGCTATGTTGGCTAGAGTTTATGTTGGGTCCATCTAAGACTTTGTATAAGGCCAATTTTATTATTACTATTATTATTGTAGAGGAAGAAGTTTCGATCATTTGCATGCTTTGCGGACATGCTTTTAAGATTTAATTAAGTTCCGAGCTTGGATATGGACTGTGTTATGTTCCCTTGAGATTTCTACTAGGCAGGCTTGTTCCACATCCACTTGATTAGCCAATATAAAGAATCCTTTTAAAATATTGTTGCTTGAAGTTCAACCGTGATTTTATGATACACCAATCTTCTATGTCATCTTGTTTTAGCTTGAGCCAGTCTATCTAAAAGCCAAAAGGATCTAATCAACACATTACTCTCTCAATTTTCTCACCTTTCCACCTAACAAATCTATTGATCTTGCTATTACCAAAAGCCATGATTTCAATGCTCTATTTTTATGGCTCCTAATCGTCTCACCCAAATTTACTAGTAAATCAAAAGAATTGATTGTGCAATTTGTCAAAATGCATGACATTCATGCATTTTATCCTCTTAAGGATTTATATTGTGACTTTGTGATTTAGTGATTCTCATTAAGATTTAATAAATATCTTAGTTCTTGCATCCATTAAAGGAGATAAATATTCTAGTTTCTATTGAATTTTGCGTCAGTGTTTTGATGGCAACATCAAGACCATTTTTTAAAAGCAAAAACCTAATTTTGATGGCAACAATAAGAACATCTTTAAAAAAAAAAACCATAATTTTGATTACAAAAATGCAATAGAATTTCTGTTCTCCCTTGATTGTATTTAAAAATGGTTAATCCTCTTATAAATTTTGACCAAAAAATGCTCTTTTGCCCATTTTTTGAATAGTTGCCTTCAATGATGAAACTCTCTAATAATATTGTTAAGGCATTTTATGCTCTAAATTGTATGTAATGGGATCTAATGCTTGAATGACGAGACTCTTTGATTAAATCTCAGAGGCATTTAATGTTCTGGATTTATGTAATGCTATTTAGTGGGACTGGTGTGACTTCACCATTTTCTTTGATTGCATTCAGAATAGTTTTTGGTATAATCAAACCCTTAAGACTAGGCCTTTCTCAGGTTATTTATTTGCTTGAAGAGTAGTAAGTCTTCGGTTATTTACTAGTCCAATAGTACTAAGTTTTGTACTCAATTATTTTTACTTAGTTACGAATTGTGTCATTACTCAACCTCTCAAAGAACCATGGACTTGGCCATATGAAATCCTTTTGATGCACAACTCGACATTTTGCCTTACTGGTTTTCTATCTAAACTAACTTAATTGAAGATCATCTAGGATTTAGTATATGATTAGAAATTAGTAGAGCCTTTACATTGATAGTACTTATGGCTTCAGGATGGCCTTTCTCCATGCTCAACCTCTGCTTTCTTTAACTAGGATTTGAGGATAACTTGCAAGGCAAAAATGACAAAAGCCTCAAACTAGTGACTTGGTGACAATAGACATCAAGGGTGTTATCTTTCTATGTTGCTCTGTAATGATCTCTCTTCACTGGACCCCTAGTTTTTTTATTTTCAAGCTTTTTTCAATGTTTTGTGTGTTTTGTCATATCTTCTTGTGTGCATCCAAACAGAGTTCAATATTATTGAGGATTTTTTAAAAGCTCGCCACGCCAATAGATAATAATTTAGCCAGTTCTCTGGCTCTCGCTAGGAAATGCCTGCACTTCAATCCAGGTAAAAATAGAATAGATAAGGCATTGTTAAAAAATGGCTCAATATGTGAATTTGAATACAAAATAATGCCAAAGACTATATTATAGAGAGAACCCAACTTAAGGATGCATATTCTCGCATTTTAGACTTTTATTATACGTAAATTACAATGATCGCATTTCTATACACAAATAGAATAGAAATTGCTTTTATGAGCTATCTATAAAGAATTGAATCCTAAAGAATTAACTCAATTTCATCCAAAACTGTGGACCACAGAAGGCTTGTAGTTAGTACTTGAAAGTTTGGGTAACTTAATCACTGCAATAATCCCTGCTGCAAGTGCAAATAAAGCTGCCAAGACAAATGCAGGTACATTGCCTCCTCCAAACAAAGCATCCCATGGACCAGCTCCAAGGGCAACAATTATCTGCACAGAGACAGAAAAAACAAAAAAATCACATTCAACCACCAGCAAACAGAAGACAATTAACTATTGAAGTGATCAAATTCCAGGCCATGTACAAGCTTCAACAGCAATAATTAACTCTACATGAATTAAATGTGAGAAAAATGAGATAATATATTCAAATGACATAATAGAAAAGTAATGTTCGCATTCAAAAAAAATGATAACAAATCAATGTGAAGTGAAGCAAAGTAAAAGAATAAACAATTCAAACTAAATAGGAATGCAAACATGAAATACACAAAACGTGGCTTTTCAGGGTAAGCAAGGTGACTGGTAAAAAGAAATTAACACTGGAGATCTGAACTCAAAACTATAGAAAGGCTCAATTGTCTCTGTCCGCTGGAGGCCAATATGAGATGAGCTGAGGTGTAATAGAAAGCTGTTGTCTCTATGAATTGAAGGCCAAGAAGACATCAGCTGATGTGCAACTGAAAGGCCACCAGTCTCTAACTACTAAAATTTAAATGTTAATAAAAGACTGAAGTAACTGAGGTAGAGGTACAGGAATTGAACTGTGTGCATGTAATTAGTTCCAAGAACCATAAGATTTGAAACCATGGCCTAAGTATGACATGTCTCTGTTGAGTTCACACATGTTTTAAGAAACTAAGTGCTTACGTCACAGAACCAATATCCCCTACCTTGTACAAGATCCTAGGAAAGTGACACCCATAGAATAAAGACTTTGCCTGACTGAACTTTTAAACTTAACTTCTAACAGTTCTCTGTTAGGGGTTAGATGACATGTATAAGATACTAGTTTACTGTTATAACCTTGCTAGACTAAGGTTTATCCAATCATATATTCATGCAATGTCTTTAAGTTGGAAACTTCTTACGCAAATGTAGAAACAAAGCAGACTAGCTCAACCAACCCTGCTACACTGATGCAAACATAAGAAAAAATCTACATTGATTCAACACTGCAACCTCTCCATAATCTTAATACACAAACCAGATAGATGCAGAGAATCCATGAATTGGCAGAGTAAGAACTTTGTGTATTGCTAATTTGTTCAAGTCTACAATTTATGATTATTTTTCCTGTGGTTGAACTCTTCTTTAAAGAATTTTGTAGAAAGAGGCATGAGATTGCTTTTACAATAAAACAGACAAGCGAAAACATAACAAAATCTGAAATTTCCGTGAATGTAACATGGGGAACTAACATGGGTTGGACTGCTGTCCACACAAACCTATATTTATCTCATATCCACAAACAAAACTGGTAGAATTATGGGGATGTTTTGCCTCTCTTATTTAACAAATTCACTAATTACTGACCTATGGTAAACCCACTTGGAATATGCAACCAACTTGGAACAAGAAGAATTCTGAAATGAATTCGACTAAGGGATTTTAAAAATGAATGGCTAGCCAAAGAAACAACAACATAAAAAATTGAATACACAACTCCCATGGAAAGGACAAAGAAGAGCATGGCCATGATGAAATGGTAACAATAAGGGTGCACTCAGAGGGTGGACAGATGGCAGTAATATAAGGAAGAAAAAGAGCTTGCAACCAAACGCATTTGAAGATGAAGATAGGTACCCACCTACTGTAATGTCAACTTAAGCAGTAATATCTTGAAAATCCTTCTTTTTCATTGCAGAACTAACTTAGCTGCACAGTTTCTGGAGCAAAATGGAAATCCCTTGTCGCTCAGTACTCAGTAAAAAAGTTTTGTTTGTATCAAAGAAAACAGCTGCTTGTGATAGCAACAAACAAGATCCCAACATCAATGGAACCCTAAGGCCCTAAGGGAATTTGAAAATGATATAACATTCTTGAAAAGACTCAGACAAGTTTTCTGCAACACAAATTGACTCATATAACTGTGATCGGCCTCAAACTCAAGTTCTGCATTCAATATAATCTACTGAATGCACATCCAAATATGAATGCACACACTGAAATGCTATTTTTCTTGGACATTAAATAGTCGCAACACCTTTGTATTTCATGGAGATAAGTTATATTCCCAACGATGAATGAGTTGGATAGGAAGTTTTTTTTTCTGAATTTCATATAAACTAAAATACAAGAAATTACCTGGGGAATGACAATAGCAAGGTTTAGAACACCAGTTGCCAAACCTGTAAACACAAGTGAAGTCAATGGAAGTCTTTATAGAATCAAAATTTTAAATAATTGTATAGAATATAACAAGTTCTGTCCATTTGCATTTCTAAAACAAGAAAATAAGTTTGTATATCATAAAACCAACCTTGACCACCTCCTGCATCTGCAGTCAACTCAGCAGTAACAGAGAAAGGAATGCTGTATGTTATCTGCAGATAAAATCACATTATATTAAAATTTGACTCATGCCAATTATACACCGAAGAGGACAGTAAGGTTCTTGTGGTATGTTACAGATTTATACCGCAAGAGGAAAACCCAAGAGGGCAAACAACGCCACTGATGCAGCTTTAACAGAGCTAACATTCCCAATCATATATTGAATTCTTTTGTGATGCTCGCTGACAGCATAGGCACTTATTACTGCTGTGCTTGCCATACAGACAAAAACGATAAAATTGCTTGTTGCCCAAAGATCTTTTGATCCCCTCCATCGACACAACGGATCAATCAAAAATGAGCTGACTCCAAGTACAACCTACAAAAAAAAAAATCATGTCCTCGATTACAAAGCAACCATGATAGCTATTGACGATCCACATGATAATGAACTGCATACATGTTAAGCCTTTAAAACAGCACATACTACATGCTTCCAGTTTACTCCACAAACTAAAAATTTCGAAAAAGCAATCTACTGCATTTCAAAACACATTTATTCCGGATCTGATCCTTACAGAATTTAATAGCAATCCAAATGCTCCTTCTTGAACACCCTTCTGATAAGCATCAGCTTCTGTAGCGTTTCCTTTTGGATCCCCCTGATATACTTCTCTTCCCATCCAATCCGTATCAAAGAGAAAAAATGGAAACCAAGACAACTACATCATAAAAAATATGTTAGCACACTGCTAAAGACTCTCCAAGACAAAAATGACTTCAATATTTAACAATAGCTTATATGGTGAATAGGAGTTAGAGGCAGTGATGGTCATGTGCCCAGACAAAAAAATTTAAAAATACAATAATTGCATACCCAGCTGAGTGCCATTACTAAGAGAACAGGTCTCATTGCAGGAGGAAGATGTCTCATGCTGGTTAAAATGTTGACTAAGACGCCCCCAGACCCATCCTTAAACTCTTCATGTTCATCTTCTTCCATCTTTGGGGACTGGACCACTGTATCATTGTTAGCTGAGGGAGACTCTTTTCCATTTCCTTCAGCATGAATTCCATCTAGCTTTGTATTAGTAATGCCAATATCCTTGAACTCATCCACCTGAAGAGGTAGTAAAGGAGCTGAGTCGCTAGTCTTTTGTGGAAGACTTGCAGGCAATGGGATCTCATTAGCAAAGAAGAGGGTAAGGGCTGTACATATCAAAAGAAAGACCTGTATCAAAATTGGGGGTCAGACATTTTTTCAAGAAATCAAAATGAGGAAACACATCACCTTAAAATCCATTAGATTTTTCATTAAAACAGCCCTTGTATGTAACTAAGCATTTCTATAAGCATGTCCCATCCCATTCATATTAAATGAAGGTTCCCAGCTATTCCAGATAGGTATGTGTGTGTTTCCCCACCCAATAATGTTTATAATTTTCATAAAGGTTCATAGCTATCGAATATAGCATGCTATTCATATATAAATTATAATTAATGAGTGTTCATGGGTGTTTGCACATGTGTGCATATCACCAATTAATAACTAGCATTTGCTACCAGCATGAAATGCTTGAATAAGAGTAGTAAGCAAAATACCAGAGATAACAATTCATCAAGTGGACCCATTCAGCTAAACGTTCAACAAAACCACAATAGTGAAACTACACAAACCCCCCGCCCCCTCTATGAAAATTATTTTCATCATGGAAGCGAGCCAGTAATTTCCCAAAAAAAAAAAACACAAAGTCAGTGACTTCCAAAAAGAAATGGTTTTTTAATCACCAAGTGACTTTCCCAACTGCTGGTGCATTATTTTATTTTTCTCGCATTTAGTTTCTTCAATTTATTGCATTAAATGCATTTATGACAAGATAAACTTACTTGGCTAGGTTGTATTTTATCATATGCCTTAAAACTTTCCTAGTTTGGTGGAGATTTGTGCTATGTCTCCTTTATTCATAATGGTGGTACATTCACATCTCTTGGTGTTGTATCTGATATATACCCACCTCATATAGAATTGCATCTCACCCTATGGTATTGCACCCTTGATTAGAAGGTTGTCTATTCTATCATATCGATCCATTAAGTTTTTCAAGCTTTCCATTAGGCCTTCTTGATCTTGGGCAACTATCTCCATAACCAAATTTTACATGGTACCAAAGAAAGATTGTTTAAGGCTAGTCTCGTAGAAGATATAGAATTAGAAACAGTGATCTCCTCTTCCCTTGAATGGTCACTTCAAGAATCAAAAAAACTTGTAGGAAAATCAAATTCTAGTAAGATTCTCTTTGTGGCTTTGAATTGCAAATGCATTTTGGAGTTGGCTGAAACTAGGGAAACCTGAGGACACATTCCCTGCCCCCAAACCCCCATCCATTAGGCATTTCCAGGATGGTGGGACACCAAGGGATGTTCCCCTACCATCCCCAATTCAGGAAACATCCCCTGTCGTTTGGGTACAGCTAGCCATCCCTAGGATGACTATGATTTATTTCGGGGACAGCTAGTTATCTGCTGAAGCTAGGAATACCCCATGTATTAAAAAAATAATAATAAAATTTTATTCTTTTTGTTTTCTCTATACCTTTATATGAGAATCAAAACCATATCTTCAAATTTCAAATGTATAAGAATCAAAACAGCTATTCTAATTTCAAATGTGTGAGAATCAAATATATTCAATGAAATACAAATTAAAAGTTACAGTTGCTTGATTTTCTAAAGCATGCCAAGACCTGGTCTCAATACATTCTTGACTTTTGAAATTCAAGAAAAATGAACTATTTTATTTCTTTGCATATTGTACTTTATTTTCTATGAAAATGTTTACTATTTGGCACTGATCATAGTGGCTTCCACTTTTGAGAGAGCAATAGTGACTGATTTATTGACATATTGAAGTTGTTGTTATCAGTTATTGGCCCCTCTCTCTCTCTCTCTCTCTCTCTCTCTCTATCTATATATATACCGATGTCCCCTGCCCATCTCTTGTAAATGGCCCTCTGGCAAATGTCCCAAAAGCATGTCCCCTATCGTCCCTCCGTCCCAAAAAATGTTGTGCAACATATATTCAAATAAATATCAACTCAACATTGAGTCCAAAGTATACAAGAGAATGGATTTTTCCTTTTGTTGCATCTAGCTTTGATATTGGAAGCCAAATTCATGACAGTTTTCATTCTTTGGGAGGTGCCTGCAAGATCTAGCATGTCGCAATCATTTTGGGGCGTTTTGAATCAAATCTAAGTTACCATCATGTCCCAAAAGTCAAAAAAACCCATAAACAATCATTCATGAAAATTGAAACAATTCACCCAGACCCTCAATGAATTTATTTTGTTGGTTTTTTCTCCAAAAAGGGTTGTATGTTTGTAGAAGGTTGTATGCCTCGTGCAAATCTCAAAATTAATTATATCAAAAATGTTGGAAAGAGAACTTCAAATGTTTTCCAAGAGCTGGTCACAGTAAATTTCTGGACCCATATTGAGCAAGATGTCATGCCCTATAGTTGACCTCTGATTTTGATTTTGACAAAAAAAAATTGCTAATTTTGAGAAAGTATTTAGATATTGTTATATGTTGCATGTTGAAGCAAATATTTAGTTTCAATATTGACACCTTAATTTGGCATCTAGGTTAAGACCACTATACATTTTTTTTAGAAAGTGGCAATTATACATGCACTAAAAGTAGCATTCAATTTGGCCTCAATGTTTCATGATTAAGTTTAAAAGGGGTGATTTTGTGATTGTTCATTTACTTTTGTTAGTCTCGTCTCTTACTCTGCCTCTACCCTTTAAGAAAAAAATTCATGTAAGGTCAAAGGTACTTACTATAAGAAGAAAAATCATTACGAAAATGATGGCTTTTAAAGCAAACTAATGAACTTAAGCATTTCCTTCAAGGAAGTCATTCTTATGCCCAATTCTTTTACTCTTGCAATTGCAAATATCAATCATTCATACTCAAACATCTTGTCTGGACACTCATCTAGGAATGAGCAATGTAGTTAGATGACATGCCCTAAGATCTCATCCTTTCTACATCTAGAAAGTCCAATGTCGTTTCATCCATAGCTTCCAGTGATTTAGTTTTGCAAGACATTAACAACATTCCAAATACAGTACCTTGGGATGACTACTTGACAAATCTATTGAAAAAAATTGTGATTCCTTTCATCAACACAAGGTATGGTTCTTTGGACCTTAATGAGAGATAGTGTTTCAAGCATCATTTTCAAGACACGGAGTCCAAGCTGACTCTTATGGACACTTTCATTAGACCATCAATGCTCTATGGTTCTGTGGTGTGGGGGGCCTCCTTGCTTGAAGCAGATTAGGCTTCAATGGAGCGAGTTCAAAAGCTTTTTCTTCGGCATATTATCCTTTGTTGACAAACCACTCCACATAGTCCAAGTTGAGTTTGATGTGCATCCTTTTAGACTTGGTACTATCTTTGACCTATTATGGTTCCTACATCTACTGAGGTGTTTCATGGATTCCTCAAAGGTCGCCACAGGTATACCTACCATGCCTATTGTTCCTCAGTGGATATTGCTCAGTTGAACCCTACAGGGGGGTCTTGTTGATTTTCTTAGGCTTCTATTCTTTTGAGGTTAGTCGGGATTGACATTGACCACCTTCCCCTAATTCAGTACTCTTTGGATGCCTCGGCCCATTCGTCTAGGGTTGAACAGACATATCAAGATGGATATTTACAAGCGGTACATTCTCACTAATTGGGTCAACCCCTTGGGGGACTTGAGTCCAAGACTAGCTTTCTACATCGACCACTTTTTAGAGATTCAGAACAAGATCATTGTTCGCCCCTCCTATCTTTCTTGTAGTTGGTCCCATGCACTTTGTATCTCTCTTGGCTCCTTCAAGGTTGGTTCCCACAGACTCCACATTCAATCTGACCATCACCTACAAAGAGTTGATAGGATTTGCCATTTGTGTGATATGGGGGTGGACGAGACAAAGATTCATTTCATTTTCTACTGCCCTATTTACTATGAGACTCGTGGGAGGTTCTATTGTTTATTTTGAGAGACTCAGTCTCTCCCCGCCTTCCTTGGGTATGCTGATTAGAGCTGGCCTACCCTCTACCTTCAGGAGGCTTTGAGGCTCCAAGACCACTCTTTTCAACAACATTTCCACATGGGCCTACACCAGGATCAACTCATCACATTATTTTCCACAATGGTTTCCCCAATGCAGGGAACCAAATGGCCTGTCGATCCTCCCTTTGGGATCCCTCGTGTGTCCTCACACATCCTCCTTACAACTGTGGCCCACATCCACGCCCTCTCCTAGAGTTTCTTTGATACAGCTTGGCATCTCTTCCTACCCCAAGGCCTGTCCCTTAGTTCTAGACTTCTTTTCGATTGTTCGAGATAGCTAGGGTAGCAGTTCGGCCTTTCTTCTCAGTTCCATGTTTTAATTTTTGTTGTTGCTCTTTTTCTTTTCCCTAGACACCGTTTGGCAATCCTATTGGTGGTTTCTCTATTACCTAGCTCTTGTACTCCCTTTGACCCACTTTTTGGTCTTTCGTTGGACATCAATAAATTTATCTTATCTTGTAGATTTGGAAGACACTATTAAGAACATTTATTTTCTCCATGAGGTCAACTTGTATGAAGTTGCATCTTTTTCTTCGAATGTCATGAAGGCACATTCAGATTATTCTATTCTTTCTCCTACATCTACTTTTAGTGAGAAAAAATTCAACATTTATCCAATAGTCTACAAATGTGAATTGTCATTCATGCTCACAACTTTAGAGTACCATAATGTTATCAGCTTAGTTGTCTTAACTATGGTGTCCTAAATTCATTTACTATATTTGAATTTTGCATACCATTTGCTTTATCACAAAGCTATGACAAGTTGAGGCTCTAGCAGAAGCATGAGGAGATGAAGATTCGTCATTTCTATAACTCTTTGGATTTGTGCTCTTCATTCCTTGGAATACACAGCTCTCTTCTCCCTTTTCTAGATTGTTTTGTAATGAGGTGCCCTACCCTATTGAGCAGTCACTCATGTGTATGTTCTTGTGCTTTCTTTTTGGTCTATTTTAAATTCAAATACAATGTTTTTGGGCTAGGTATGGGTTTTCCTTACACATATGTGAACCTTTTCTCACATGAATGTATTAATTGCATCTTTGTGGGCATTTATGGAATGTGATTTGATATTTGATGGGAGGGGAGGAGATTGTCAACACAAATGAAGGTCAAAATACATACAAAGAAGCCCTGAAAGTGCAAAACAGAAGAACCAAATGCACCTTCAGATTATTCAAAATTCGATTTGGGAATCAAAGAATACTATGGAAAGACTGACAAAGGAGGTAGAATAGCCTCTGAACAAGAGCAAAGAGGTAAGGAACCCGAAGAAATGTTGAATGCGGTTAGAAAGGAGGAATTAGAGTCAGAAGTACTATTATTTTTCTTGCTTGTATTCATACAAAAAATCTGCCTGCGAGGAGATTCCTTGATAATTGGTTGACTAGTGTAGTAGGTAAGAAAATGGATATATATTCATAAGGGTCTCTGTCCTTTTTCATAAGAACTACAACATGCAAAAAAGCATTCTGGAAATATATTTTTCCAATATTGGAAGAACAATGTTTAAAGTTGTTGTTTGATCTCCTGAATCAACTCAAAATGAAGTTTTGTTTTATTCAGTTCCAGGATGGATTGATATGAAAAAAGTCCCCTGGCAAATGTGGAGTTTTAACTTTTCTCCCTCATATTTTGAAGCCTATAGGTAAAACCCTTCAAGCAAAGAACAAATTTTACTTTATCTCATATAATGTTGCTCGTTTCCTTTGATACATGAGTACAGAGCCTTGAAAAAAATCAAGTTTTCTTGGATGGAAACCTTTATAGATGTGAGATAGAAGCTTGACTCATTTCGATGTAAAACAAATATCCGCCAAAAAAGAGTTTACCCTAAAATAATTAATGGTAAAAGATATCCCAAACCCTTAGGGTCAACCTTTAATAATAAAGATGGTCAAAAACCTTAGCACAAGTGCTTCCTAACAAAGAAAATGGTGAATTGGTAAAAGAAGTGACACCAAAAGAGACCTTTGAACCCCACTCAAGGGAAGAGATTAGTCCTCAGAACAACCAATTTGTTGTCCTCAATTTTGAAATCAAAGAATTAGGACAACCCTACGCAATTTTTATTACGGAAGTAATTGGTAAAATACTTGCTTGTTATTAACAGAGACCGATAGGTCAATTTATACAAAAGAATAAAACAATATTTCCTTAGGAAACGATCATAAGGAATAGAAACATTCTATTCTAATAGAGAAAGCTAAAAGACGAAAGCAAACTAAAGCTAGCTAGATATTTACAATAGATAACCATTTAACTAATAATAGACTACTATCTAATATTGTAATACCCTCCCTTAATGGTCAATTCATCCAGAACACCAAGCTGTCCTCTAAATTTGACAAACTTATCACGACCAAGAGGCTTGGTGAGAATGTCTGCAGTCTGATCTGTGTTAGGAACATACTGCAAATCTATAGTCTCGTCTTCAACCAATTGTCATATGTAATGACAATGAACATTAATGCTTGGTTCTTTCATGGAAGACTAGATTTTGTGCTAACTTGATAACGCCTTCATTATCAACAAACAGAGTAGTCGGTCCTGCTAGTGACATCTGCATCCCCAAGCATCCAACGAAGCCAAACAACTTCATATCCTGCCTTAACAAGTCCTCTATATTCGGCCTCTGTAGAGGAGAAAGAAACTGCCTACTGCTTCTTACTGGTCCATGTGACTGCACCAGATCACAAACTGAACACATATCCAGATGTTGACTTTTTATCATCAACAGAGCCTGCCCAATCTGAATCTGTGAACCCATTTAGTTTAGGATTAGAACTTCAAGAGTACAGAAGTCCATAATCTGAAGTGCCCTTCACATAACGAAGCACACGCTTTGTTGCCATCCAATGATCAGCCTTAGAAGCTGTCATAAAGCATGAAATATAGCTAACTGCAAAGCTGATATCAGGCCTAGTAGCAGAGAGGTAGATGAGGCTGCCTACTAGTTGCTTGTATGTAGTATCATCAACAAAAGGAGAATTAGACTTTGAGGATAACTTGGGACCTTTCTCCATAAGTGTAGATGCAAGCTTGCAATCCTACATTCAGAATTTGTCTACCAAGGCCCTAGCATATTTGGACTGAGAAATGAATATAATAGAAGACTGTTGCCAAACTTCAACACTTAGGCAATAATGCATGAGCCCAAGGTCAATCATATCAAAAGACTGGCATAAGTTCTGTTTGATTCCCTAAATCAAAGATGCCGAGCTGTCAGTGATGATCAAATCATCCACATAAATAACCAGAAAGATGATGTCACTGTCAGTAGTCTTGATGAACAGATTTGAGTTTGAAGAACTCCTCTTGAAACCTTGATCACTAAGGTGCTTATCAATTTTTATGTACCATGCCCGAGGGGCCTGCTTCAAGCCATAGAGAGCTTTTACCAATCTAAGAACATGATGGTCTTTACCAACAACCTTGAAACCAAAAGGCTGCATCATGTAGACCTCTTCATGGAGATCACCATTCTGGAAAGCATTCTTGACGTCCATCTGATGGACCTTCTAGCCAAACTGTGCTACCATGGCTAGAACTAATCTGATGGTGCTCATCTTTGCAGTAGGAGCAAAGGTCTCATAATCAATGCCCTAACACTGAGAAAAGCCCTTCGCTACTAAATGAGCTTTGTACTTATCCAAAGTACCATCCGATTTGTATTTGATTCTGTAGACCCATTTGCAGCCAATGGGTTTCTTCCCTGGTGGAAGATCAGAAAGGACCCAGGTGTTGATCTTCAGCAGGCTTTGGTGTTCAGATGTCATGGCCTGTCACCACTCTAGAATTCCTTTAGCCTCGGAATATGTTTGAGGTTCACACACTATGAATGTTGGCCATGAGAGAAAAGTTAACAAAATCTGTAGTTTTGCTCTTTTTCTAAGTAGTTCTCCCATCAATGAGCTCATCATCATGACGATTAGCAAGTGTCTTAGCCCACCACTTAGGCCGGATAGGAGAATGACCAACATTAGTACCAGGAGATGCTTGATCAGCAGGATCCTCATCAGAAGAATTTGGATCAAACTCAGGCAAAGCATCTACAAAGCAAGGTAATCCTGTAGGAGAAGCCAGAGGTGTCTATACAGATATCACTGGTATAATTGAAGCTGCATGAGCTATTGGAGCCCTCCCATCAGGTACACCTAATGGAAGTCGAACTCCCAAATCGTGAGTCATCATAGACTAGTCTATTGGATTAGGAACAGAAGAAACAAGCATGAATGGTCATCGCTGCTCATCAAAGATTACATCTCGACTATAGATGAGACGAGATGTCTCAACATCGATCATGTGATAGGCTTTGTGAAGATTGCTATATCTAGCAAGCATGAGTTTTTGACTCTTGGCAACCAACTTGGTACGTGACACATCAAGGATACAAACAAAAGCAAGGGAGCCAAAAACCTTTAGGTGACTGATTCTGGGCTTGCGACCTAACTAAGCCTCTTCCAAAGTTTTACCTTTGACTGCCACTGTGGGTGACCTATTCAACAGATAAACTACAGCATTAATTGCTTCGAAACATGTCTGTGTTCAAGCTTAGATTGAGCCATCTCAGTCATTGTCCTATTTTGACGTTCAACTACACTATTATGTTGTGGCGTGTGGGGTGTGGTTAACTGGTGTTCGATGCCATGTGTATCCAAGAAGCTAGAGAAAACATTAGAACAAAATTCCCCCCCCCCCCCCCCCCCCATTGTTTGATCTAAGAGTAATAATAGATTTCCCAGACTCTTTTTCAACTAAAGGTTTAAACTTCTGAAATACAGGAAATGCATTTGATTTCTTTTTAAGGAAATACACCCACGTTTTTCTACTAAAATCATCAACAAACAACAAAAAATACCTGGACCCAAGAACAGAAGGAGTGGTCATAGGGCCGCAGATATCGACATGAACAAGTTGAAGTACCTGAGAAGCTCGTCATGAATCGCCACTGGTGAAAGGTGTGCGGTGTTGCTTCCCAGCTTGGCATGCATCACAAACTCCAAGTTGTTGAGTCTAAATCTCTAGCAATCCAAGAACAAGCTCATCCCGAGAAGCTGTGAGAGATAATGCACATTTAAGTGCCTATATCGTTGATGCCAAAGTGTCTTGACAGAAGACCACCGAGCAACCATAGCTAAGTCCTAAGAATCACCAGAATCGGTAAGTCTAAAAAAACCATGATCCTCAAGACCCACTGCAACAGTAGACATAGTCGCCCAATCAATGATGGTGCACTGATTGTGGAGAATGTCGCAGCAACTAACTGACTGAGAGTAGATTTAGTTTCATCCCTGGAACGTAGTACACATCAATGAATATGAAGTTCCTCCCAATAGATTGAATCTGAATGTTGCCTTTGCTGACAACCATGTACTCTTCTCCACCACTAAAAATAACAGAGTCTGAATAAGGCTGGTAGCCAGTAAACCAGTCCCTACAGTGAGTGAAATGACGAGAGGCACCTGAATCAATGTACCGGGCAGATGACTTGACATGATCTGCAGGTCTTTTAACCATGAAGGTGTAAAAGGCAGATTCCACCTACTCAGTGTGCTCTGCACTGTTCGCTTTGGGCTGCGAACCTATTTACTTAGACTATGCAACTAAGCGTGTCCAACATTCAGTCTTCATGTGTCCAAACTTGTGGCAGTAGTTGCATTGAATGTTCTTCTTTCGGGAACCATATGATGCTAGAGCAAAAGACTTCTATTGAAACTTGCCTTTATCCTTTTGAAAGGATTTTGCAGCAAAGGCTTGCTCTGTGGAGGTGGAAATGGAGCTACTACTGAACTGTTGTTTCCACCGATCTTGCTAAAGCAGAAGGGTGCAGAGATCAATGAACTTCAAATCAACACTAGGAGATGTGATGTTGAGAGTCTCGATAAAATGCTCCTAGGACTTTGGTAACTCCGAAGAGTGATTACCACAATATCCTCTTCCTTCATCTTGCAACCGATGGCAAGTAACTGATCACGGATTTCCTGAATCTGATTCAGGTGTGCCTAGAGCAAGGTGCACTCATCCATGACAATAGAAAATAGAGTGTTTTTCAAAATGAAGGCTTTGCTTTTGTTAGAAGTCTCATGAAGACCTTTGAGATGTGTCCAAATCTCGGCAGCTGTCTTGCCAAATGGAATCTGAGAAAGTTGATCATCAGCCACAGAGAATTTGAGAAGCATCACTGCCTCCCAATTATTCAGATTCCATGTATCTTGATCAAAACCAGGAGCAATCGGACATTTCGTAACACCCAGAACAAGTTGATGAGTGTTCTGATATTCAAAAATTGCAATGATTCGTTGCTTCCAAGTACCATAATTTCAACTATTGAATTTGGAATTGTGCTCGAGTAAAATGTTTGTTAGAGATGCCATGGCATGTTTTTCAATGAAAAACTATAAAAATCTGTGAAGGCACATTCTTCGAGGCAAAAAAATGGAAGACCCAAAAAAACAGAGTGACCCAAAAGAGAGCTCGAATAACCCAGAAGGAATCTCTTATCATTTTCTGGATCTGTTGGCTTGAAAATTGAGGCACGAAAATCGACACCTAGAAATATCTAACGACAGCCCAATTGAGCTCTTGAAAAACCCACTAAGAATCTGTGATCAAAAAAAATTCCAACCCCAAAAATTAAGGTTTCGAGCAAAACCCTAGCCGGTTGCAAAAAACTCCAAGTAATGGTGGTTTTGAGCAAAACTAATACTAAAAATGGGTCGAAAAATACAGTATGAACAGATGGCCAATGTTAGAAGAAGGTTACAGCAGTATAGAGAAGGAAGATTGATGCCCAAAAGTCACACGATTAGAAGGGAATAAACAACACGTTTTGTTCTAAAAAACGACCTACGTTTTTTGTTTCTTCAATTTGCAAAGCAGTGATTCGAAGATAACCGCCAAACTCATCACTGGAGCTTGCAAAAAATGCATGGAGAAGACATCAAGTTCCTTAGCCAATGAAAACGAGAGCAAGAAAAAACACGAGTTCATGAAAATCGTGATTTTGAGGGCAGACTGCTTTGTGAGAATACTAAAATCACACAAGATGCAAGTTTGTTTGCAATCATTAATTCGAGATCTTTCAATCTTCAGACAAATTCGATGATTTGTTGTTGATGAATCTCCAAAAATCAAAACAAAAACTCAAATTATTTCAAAAAAATTTAAGAAATAATTTCTAAAAGAAATTATAAATTTTTTGAAAGATTGGCTCTAATACCATATTACAGAAGTAATTGGTAAAATAATTGCTTGTTATTAATAGAGACTGAAAGGTCAATTTATATAAAAGAATAGAATGATGTTTCCTTAGGAAATGATCGTAAAGAATAGAAACATTCTATTCTAACAGAAAAAGCTAAAATGCAAAAGCAAACTAAAGCTAACTAGATATTTATAATAGATAACCATTTAACTAATAATAGACCACTCTCTATTATTGTAATAATTTTCTCTTGGATTCATAGTTGTATCCTCTGTGTTTTAGGTATATTGGATAATGTGTCATAAAGGCAATTTGTCATCCTTGAATTGTCCTTTCCACTTTGCATGCATCCTTTTTTAGGGTTTCCGTCAAGATAATCACCTTGTTGCTTGTTAGGACAAGTTTTTCTTCTCCAACTACAAGCACTAGATTTTTGGCAACCTTCAACGTCTTTTCTCTATTTTTCTTGTTTTGTGTTTTGTTTTTAGTCTTGCTTTTGCCCTAGGATTGTAACTTTTGAAATTCCACTCATTTTGAACTATATTAGGCCTCAAACAAAGTTGTCTAGCTCGAGTTATAAGGAATTAAACATGTTCAGGTGGGGGTTTTCAAACTAATTGCATATCCTAATTAAAATCCCTCCAAAGTGGGCTTTTTATTGATAATTGCACAAAATTAAGATGTAATTTACATGTAAAGTGGGTTTAGAACCCCATTTTAAAATTTCACATCATTTTAAGAAGTTTTAAAAATAATTTTTTGTGATTTACTAGTGTAATGGTGGGTTTTTAAAGTTCTTTTGCATGTCTTTTCGTTAAAACTATAGTTACATATAAATTTAAACATGAGAGACTTTTATGCAAAAAGTGGTGGGGTTTTATTCAACATTGCATGTTGTTGTTGGAAGGTCGGTGCCTCCATCCCCTCTAGGTGAAGGTCTTGTTCAGCATTGACCAATGGATTTTTGAAATGTGCTTAACTACCTCCCGCAAATTCTTGCCTCTAGCTGTTGTGACATTCATTGACAGCTCGATCTTTTGGTGTAACAGCAACGGTGATTCCAACAAGTGGTATAAAAGCACTGGGTTACGGCTTCAAATCCCTCTAGTCATGTTGAGGGGGGCACTGTTGGGAGGTTCGTGCCCTCCACCCCCTCTAAGTGAAGGTATTGTTCAACATAAACCGATGGATTTGTAACATGTGCTTAACCACCTCTCATGGATCCTTGTCTCCAGTTGTTGTGATGTTCATTGACAACTCGAGCTTTTGGTGTAACAGCAACGGTGACAACAACAGTATCACATATGAAAGTCATAATCTCCACAATGAATATATTTTTGACCCATCATAAATGTGGGTTTTTTATATGCAAATACATGTGTTGAGTTGAGAGTTTTAAATATATGTAAAATGCTTTAAAAAATACGTCATTATAAACTTGCATAAATTAAACATATGTAAATGGTTCTAAAAGCAAAATCTTAAGTTATTGGGGCAATTATTTAATGTGTTTGCATAAGTAAATGGCTCCAAAAAACAGTTCTTATTCAAGGGCATGTAAATGCCATTGAAAAACACGTTTTAAGTCATATTGAGTTATGTACTCATGAGGTACATAATGCCGATCTTTTACCCATCTACATATTTTTAAATGCAATCAAATAAATGTAAAGTGGTTCTACAAACCCATTATGACTTTTAAAGACATGTAAAGTGCATTTTAAAATGTGTTTTGAGTCTTTAGTGCTAGGTGGTGATTTTTGACAAATTTGCATGTGTTAAAAATCATTAAAACACATGCAAATAGCTTATAAAAGCTCATTATTCTTGCCAAGTTCTCATTGCTTTTCAAGAAAAAACATGTAAATGCTTTCTAAAAGCCCATTTACATAATAGGTTATGAAAATAAAATCACTAGCACTAGCAAAATGACTTCCAAAGCCCATTTTTTGGCATAAAGTGATTTAAAATGTTGCTTATTACATGCAAATGCATATTTAAAACCTATCTCTGGCTGTAGCTTTGCAAACATATTCAATTTCAACATGTATTTGCCCATCAAAACCCCATTTTTGGTTTTAAAATGCAAAGCCGACTCATATAGAGGCTGTGTTTTGGATTTAAAAACCTGTACAAGGCATCCAACAGTAAAAACATTGGATTTCAGGTGTGCATTTTAATGGTTTTAACCCCGTTTTTGGGCAAGAGTAGCAAAAAATACCTCTATTAAAGGCTCTAATTCAACTTCCAAAACCTGTTTCTGGCCTTCAAAAGAAAAAACGACTTGGCAATGGCATGTTTTTGGAGATACAAAGCCTGTTTTTGACATTTTTTGGAGATGCAAAGCCTGTTTTCGACATTGAACAACAAAAACACCTTAATCTTGGCGTGCATTGAGCTTTGCAAAACTTGATTTCGGGCTGTTTATAAAAAAGACCCAATCTTTGCATGTAAATGGAGTTTTAAACCACGCTTTTGAGCAAAACAAGGAAAAACATCCAAACAAGAGGTTGCCTTTTGGATTCAAAAGCTTGTTTTTGAGTACTATTCATCAAAAACGACATATGGGGCAATGATTGCAAGTGTCTCGTGTGTAATTGCAAAGAAGAATCTCGTCCTTGTGCAAGTATCTATATTTGCAGGTTTGAATAATTCTTTCTTGTTGCTATTAATGTGCATTTTATTTCTTGACCATTAATACTTGTCAAGAAATTATTAAGACTTGAATTTGCATTAATTTAACAAGGGCATTTAATCAAATTCCTTGCCTATATAACAATATCTTGAGATGTTTTGCTAAATCCAAAATCTCTCAAATTTGATGCAGATTTTGAGAGATTGTTTCTTCCCTTGCATTCTCAAGAAAATATATGTTTTCTTATTGATGCAATGTAGGGATTATTTTCTTTTGTTTTTGTTCTTGTATGTGCAAGTCTTTCATTTCTTTTTCAGATTTGCATAGTTTTATTTTGTTTTAATGATCCTTCTACTTCTGTCTAAAATTTCTCCAAGTTGCATATTGGAGAAGTTCTTCATTCTTGTGTATGCAATCAAGATTAAAAACCCCGTTCTAAACATTGAGTTAGTTTCAAGAAGCAGGTTATTTGTCTCAAGGTTAAAGCCCACTTTTCAAGTGCATTATGCATTCTTTCCATGCTTTTACCAAGACTGCAAATGGACATAAAAACCTCATTTGTGAATTGAAGTGTTTGTCGATTAACTTGTAATGGGGCATAAAAACCCCACTTATGAATAAACAACCTTCCCATTTGTATATATACATATGCACCTCATTCCCTTGCTCAAAGCTTGTTATCCATTCATATGCAATAATCCAAGAAAACCCCGTTTTAAAGTTTTTCCCCCATTTAAATAGTTGGTTTTACCTTAATTCCTTCATCCTTCATTGCTTAAAATTTAAAAGTCCTCCAATTATGTACAACATGCATAACTCCAAATATGCAAAGACAAAAGAGCGACACGAGGCAAGAATGATCACATAATGGAGCCTACAAGGAGGTGAAAGAATGATTACAAGCACAAAATGCTTTCAAGGCAAAAATGGTCAATGAACACTCAACAAAACAATCAAGAATGCATATGCATATTCCAATTCAAGATGCTTTCACCAAACCCAAATACTTCAAACTTGCAGCATCTTGTAGCAACATGAAGACCAACAAAGGATGATGTAATAGGTGTTGTGTCCTAACAAACACTTAAAATATTTTCATGTATTTGTAATTTGTATTCAACAGACTACAAGCAATGTAAAAACAAGATGTATTTTCATGTAATAGTATCATATGCACTATAACATGTAATTATACTACAAGTGCATTAGGCTCTATGGTCTTAAGTCCAAGGTAGTTAAGGGTTCCGCCTTCTTTCTCCACCTTTTTCTTAGCCCCTCGCCTATAAATAAAGGAGAATGCTCATTGTAATTATTATATTTTGGCAATGCAAGAAAATTCTATCAGTTTGTATTTGCACTCTTAACACTTTAAGTTTAGATGTGAATTGAATTGCTCTCAATAAAAGGGGCAACTTGCTGTCAAACTTTGTGTTGATTCAAAGTGTTATGTGAGGACATTTTCTGGATATTGATTGTGAGCTTTGGAACTTTGTTCGAGAGGAATTCTATTTCAATTGTGCAGATTTTGAGCACTTCCTATTACATTTAGAGCCAAATTGAACTTTTGAAGGCTTCGTGCTATAGGAGGACAAACTGTTATAGTTGGTAGTGGCTGCAATTACTTAGAGTTGAAGACTTTGGGTTTCATTTGTAAGTGTTTTTATTTAATTTAGAGTATTCAGTAAGAGATTTTGTGCCTTACTGGTTATTCTACTTAAATCTTAATTCGGGATAATCGTAGGAGACTTTGGGTTCATGTACTTATTCCACAAAATATAAAAAGTAAACTACTGCCCCTAGTATAGTTCTTCTGTCAATCCCAAGGTCATCGGTATTATTGTAGCAATGCGGCACTTTTTGTTAAGTTGGAAAGTTGTAGGTGTACACAAATCATTCTTGACAAAAGAGGAATTGAAGTAATTTCAATTAAATTTCTGTTGAAGCCACCTACGATAAGAAGGGCGCCTCCCCTATTGCTGAGAGGAGAGAGAAATCTCATGAGACATTGCCTAAAGTCACAATTATGTAAGTTGTGGACACAGTGACTTACAAAAAACGTGGATCCCAAACAAAACTCTGCACCTAATCAAGCAACCATAGATATTGGTTCTGAGGATAAGATAAATCTTTAACAAGACTATGCACATTATGTTGAGAATAAGCTGGATTCTGTCAATGATAACGATTCCCTGGCTCCCATGAAGATTGATAAAATTGTGCCCCATAAGAAAAATGCTCAACAATTAGTCTTTGACAAATTAAAAGAATAGATGAAAGAAAGTGCAGTAGAAAACAAATAAATCCTCAGACTTTCTCAGGGTTGATAAATTAGTATATCCTTAAGGGATCTCAATTTCTTTACTTCAAGAGTGAAAATAGAGATTTGATTTGCTTCAATTCTTTGTTTCAATAAATAGGTGTTGATCACAATTGCAATGATAAAGGTAGCAACAAGCAGGAGGAGAATTAAAAAAGGAAGATAGTAGAAGTAACAGTTCCCAAAAACCTGGGAAGAAATGTAAAGAGGATAGTTTCCCTAATTTTTTTGACAGATTGTATAGAAACCAGAAATCTTCACAACCCCCATCCCACAATGATTTTGAATTGCATAAGTCAGAAAGCCAGGGACGGGAATTCCCTGAAAGGAAATATGCTCTAAGGACACTGTGATTGCAAAAGATATCTTGAATACCTCCTAATTCAGTAGGTAAAAGTTGTTCACTTCCGTTTAGAAAATGCATTGAGATTTGTGTAGAAATACTCCACTGTCTTTCCCACCAATCATCCCAAAGGGAAAGGTAGATATATCTTTGAAAATTTAACTACCAATTTGGAACACTTGTATAGGGCCAAAAGAAATAATTAAAACATTGGAAATTTATTGCTAGATTTTGAAAAAGCAATTGGTTTCCCTGAAGCAATTTCCAAGATAGTTAAAATCTTATTTCAAGATGCTAATGCTCAGGTGGAAGTCAATCGTTCCCTATCTGATCCTTTCTTTCTAGGTAGATCAATAAGGCACGGCTGCCCAGTGGCTCCTGCTTTATTTGTCATTGCCTCTGAAGGCTCTATTGTATACCCTAAGAGTAAGAACTGATCTAATTGTGCTGTATTTTCTTGGTTTTGTGCTCCCTGACAGCTCCTCTTTACTGAATATTCAATTTGTTGATGCCACTGTTTTGTTTCCAACGTTGAATGAGAGTAATTTGGATAGTCTGGTGGCTAGATATTGTGTCTTTTGCGAGGTTTCTGAATCCAAAATCTCAGATTCTAAATCTAAATTACTGAATTGGAAAGATGTTCCTCCTATTTGGTTTCCAAAACATGGTTGGCAATGGGGTGGGACTGATAAGTTTGTTAGTTATTTAGGCATGTCTGTTAGACCTTCTCCAAAAGATATGTAGGTGGGACTGATAAGTTTGTTAGTTATTTAGGCATACTCTTCTCTGTTGGACCTTCTCCAAAAGATATGTAGGATTGGATGTTTGCTAAAATTATGGAAAGAAATTGAATGGTTGGAATAACAGCTTTCTCTTATTAGCAGGCAGAATACAAGTTTGTCAGAAAATTCTTGCTTCATACTCTAATTTGTAAGCCTCGGTTTGGTTCTTTGCAAGCAACCAAGTTGATAGTGTTCAAAAAGTAATAAGTAAATTCTTATAGTCTAAAGGGATAAGGGCATAATAAGAAACATGTTGTCGAATGGGAATTATGTTGCTTTGATAACGGAAATGTTGGTCTGGATCTTAAAGATTTGAAAATCCAAGGATTTTGAAACGCATGGTTGGCAAAGAACCACGGAAGATCCTTCAGCACAAACATACAAGAGGTAGCATCTTAAGTTTCTAAGTAATCAAGGAATCTCTATCCTCATGATATTTTGTTTGGAAAGTTTAATATGAAACCTTCAGGATTTACTATTTGAGACAGTATTTGGAAGGCTTAGGAGTTTCGTAGCCAGCTAGTCAATGGTTGCAGGGCAGTTAAATCAACAATGAGGTTTTTAGGTTCAGATCTATATGGTGGAATCAAATAAGTAAATAGAAAACCAATTGTTTTGATTGAAGGGTGTTCTGCTAAGAGATTTAATAGTGACGGAATCTCAACCTTTAATGATATTTTGATGATTGATAAGCTAGAAAGTTGGTCTCAATTGCAGATGGAATTCAGCCTTCAAGATTCTTATATGAGTTATTTTTTGTTAGTAAAAAAGATTTGGAATCAATGAAGGTTCTCAAATCAGGTTAAATTCAATCATCTGTATTTGAAAACTTTAAATGGAAGGATGTTACCCCCTTTTTAAATAGAAAATCATGTGGTCTTTATAAATTGTTGTCTCAATACCAAGAGATTCTTGGTCATGTGAATAATATCGAGATCCCAGATTGGAAAAGAAAGAACGGTTTGTGACTGCCGTAAAGATATTGAATTTTTATTTTTTTTAAATATCGCTGTACATCAGCCATCTGGTCCATTTTTATGAGTGATATTTTATGTTGGGGCTATAGCCTATGGGGACCATGGTTATAAGACTCGGAATTGCCTAAAATTGGAAAGCATGTTCTCAGCTAACACTCAATCTCGGCGATAAAAATTGGCAGATTCGGCAAAGTGAAAAACCCAAGAATTTGAGAGATTTTGAAGGATTTAAAACTTGTTTCATGCACCTTAACAATATAAACCTTAAATACACAGAAGCATCATCAAATAGAAGGTAATTTGACCATGTACACAATTAAACATTGATTACATTAGTATAAACACAAACTTGTCATGGAAGGAAATAACACACTTAGATATATAAATATTGTGAAATATATAGAAAGCTTGTGGAATATGATATCCATGGCATCAAAACAAATATTAAAACTAAAATTATGAGAATAAAGATCAAAGGATGTTACTGTAGTCATCCCAACGCCACGACAATTCATCCGCTAGCATCTAAGTTGGATCCTGGATGATGATGTAACCATGATATTTGCTTTTGTCTTAATGATTGGATGTAGTTATCCATCCATGTATGGACCCATACATAAATACACACAAACATCCATACATTCATATATAAATGCGTACATACATACACACAATGTACATAAACCCATACAAACATGCAATTTAATTCACACATGTACATGTTATTGGTTCCCAAAACTACAAATTGGAAATCCAAGAGCTTGCCAATTCTCCAACAAGATTCCACAATCAGTTCTGGCCAATGAACGAGAATCACCTTGATTCCCCTACATTTTAGGCTTCGCTACACCTAGGCGGGTAAACCTTCACCTCAAACGTTGACTACTTGGTTCAATGTTTTTCTATAGCGAATTTAAGGCTAGCAAGGCCCTCAAACTCAATCAAAATAAAGTTGAATGTTAAGTGCTTAAAATGGTTGAATGTTTTGTATAATACTTATCAATGATTGATTAGATGCTTACAGGAAAGAAGATATAGATATTTTACTTCAATAATAAAAAGACCAGTGCCCTTGCTTATCCAGGCAACAAAGTCAACTATAATGAAGATTATCACTCACAACTTTATAAAGTTCTATGCACATAAACTATAAACAATTTAATAATGAAGATGCGTCGGATCAAGTATATATATGCAATTTTAAACTAGTCCGGAGTGCACTTTAACTCCTAAGGTAGGGAGACAAATTGGATATAGAGACGGAAACAATAAAATACTTCACTATATCTATAATGATCGAGTTTAAAATGCTATAAATGACCATGTCCACTTATATGACATTTATTGTTTATGGACTTTTAAAGATGATTATAAAGGAGGAATCAACTACCGTTCAAATTTCCATGCCTTTTAAATAAGCAAAAAGGCAAAAAAGGCTTTTACTTATCAATAAAATATAATAAATAAATTTATATAACAAAGTCATATTAAACTCCTTATACAAACAAATCGCACCCTTTTGTTTTAACAAATGGCCACTTTAGATATATCCTTTCTTAATCGCATGGGTCGACCTCCATGTGAAATGAAATGAAAGATTTTAATGACGTCCACGAGACCATAAGTCTAAGGGGCCAACATAAGACCCCTTAATCAGTTTGCTGCGGTTTCTCCAGGCTGTCCCTTTTGTTGTGGATCTGCATAAGTAAGATGGCTCCCTTAAGGAGTCCTGGTCCTTTGAAAAGCTCTTTTATGCTGTTCACCCTTAAAGTTTCTTTGTATCATAGCTGTATCATGTATACCTTGCATTAATAAATCAAACCTTTACTTTTTGTGTTTTCCGGCAATATTGTTCCAATATCTTCAAGCCCAATAGTTATTATCTCAGGTCTTCAAAGAAAACGATAACACCTCTAACGCCATCCATACATCTTGTAATAATCGCAGCATAACCAGTTTGCTTGATGCCTTCCCTTATTTGAAACGTCCAAGTTCTTCCATTGAGCAACTATTTTACAAACAATCTCGTGGCTTCTTCTTTATTCCTCTAATTTTCTGGTGAATGTTTTAGCGTTGAATTAAGGATTTTGAATCGAGGACCTCAAAGACCATGTCGATGCTTTCACTTTTATATTTTCATTGCGGTCAATATTCTCCTCTAGGATGACATGGATTCTTTTTCCATCGAGTGCCCAAATTGCTCAAACACAATCGCTATAAGGCTATCTTCTCATTGCCGTTCATGGATTTTCATAATGACTATATATTTTATTCCATCACTGTTAGAGTCTCTTACAATCACACCAAATGCACATGTTGTGAATCACTGTTGTGGTTCATACTAATGGCATCGCTCCTTTCCATGGGTCGTATATGGATGAGTGACATGGAAACGTTGATCACTGAGAACTTGTGATGACTTGGAAATCCATGATGTTGCTTCTTTATCACTACTTTAAACATCGCTGATGAATATAATGTTGCTGTGTAATGTTAACTTGACATCCTTATGTAGTCTCTGCTATTACATCCAAGTTATTCTTGTTTTCAACTTTTCGGTCCAATGAAGAATATCAGCTATCGCATCCAGAATCAAACCAGTTTGTTAACCATGCTGTTTAGTCTTGAATGCACTAACACTCTTGCAGAGGCTCATATCTTCCTCAACAATGTCTGATAACCGTCATTGCTTCTTTTCTCATCATCTTCAACTTTTATCAGGTTCCATATTCATATGGTTTTTTTCTGAGTTTTTAGGCACTAAAATCTTCACTGTTTCCAGCTCTGTATACACAATATCCATCAACATACCCTCTTTATCACTGTATATTTATCCAGCTATGAAGTTATTTGTGTAAGATAGAAATTTAGATTTAGTATTGCCTAAAACTTTTAATAGCATCATCTAATATATCACTGCCTTTGATCGCAGTCCAATATACTTTGTTTCTTGTGTCTTCAAGTTATATTCATATGAAAGGTCTGCCTTTTCTTTTGAGGAACTGGTAAGCTAACTTCAAAACAATCTCTTTATCTATGACTTCTGCTTATAGGTCTGATATCCTCTGTTTAGGTATACAGATTTCAGCATCCAATGACCTTTTTGTAATTATCTGCAGATTCTGATAATATGATCAGACTACAAATGCAAAGATTAGATAAGAACAGGAATGACCTTGACAATAAACTTGTCTTCAGAATTTTATTGTGCAGATGAAATGACTGCATATCCTGATATATGTATGAACTGGAGTTCTGAACTATAGCAGATAACCCGTAAGGCTAAGAAGACCTGGAGATCAGACTGTAGGTGACTGTGTGTCTCCAGACTGCCTTCTCAGCCCTGCATATATATCCATATCAGGGGGTATGTCTCTTAAGGGACATCACCCTTAGATTTAACAAGTAATTAATATATCCAAAGTCGGCGACTATAGAGCAGAGATTAGTTAAAACTAACTAAGATTAGTCTAAGGAAAAACTAAACTTGTTCCACTCTGATTGCCGGCACCTTTAGAACAGATATAAATAATTACAAATGCCATATAATGGAGTATATGATAGTAAGAGTTAGGCACAGCTTGCACCTGTAGACCTGTAGATTATCTAGGTTAATTCCTTAACACTCCCTCTTAACCTGATAATCCTACAGAGAGATATTATATCTAGCAACATCTATACAGATGTTAAGCAAGAATTAATACTCTATATCTGTCTATCTCTTCTTAATACATAGCATCATAAAACATATGATACAAAGTCATATCACGAAACCTGTGATATGACAAATCACTGCTACTAGTGATCAAACACATGTTGTGACTCATAGATACTGGTATTTCTAAATCACAACTAGATCCTGAATTTAAGAACTACCAGAATACAAGATAAACTCGAAGAATTTTTAGAATTCTTTATTTATCCAATTTGTGACCCATGAACATGTCAATGTCACAAGACGATCTAAAATTCACCTGGATCTTATAGTAAAACCTACTGTTAGGACATTATCTAAGAGATCGTCACATCTCATAATGCCTATTGCACAAGTATTCATTATTTTAGAGATCGTCACCTCTTAAATAAAGATTACATATGGTGGAGCCCATAACAATCAGTAGCCTAACAAAATAAAATTTATCATTTTATTAATAATCAAATAGTACAAAAATGAATTACAACTCAACCATACCAAGTCTCTTTCTAAAATGTTTTATCTTTACTCTAGATAGAGGTTTGGTGAGTATATCTGTTGTCTGATCGGCAATACAAATGTATTCCAATTTCACAGAATTCCTATCTACCATATCTCTTACATAATGGTAAGGAATTTCAATATGCTTGGATCTATCATGGAAAACTGGATTCACTAAGAGCTTGATAGAACTCTAATTATCACAATGAATGATCGTAGGACTCATGGCTTGCCCAAATAATCCCACAATCAACTTCCTCAACCATACTGCTTCTCGAGAGGCCATTGCTAATGCAATGTATTCAGCTTTTGTGGAGTTCTGAGCTACTGAAGACTACTTTCTGCAAATCCATGAAATCATAGCTGATCCTAAACTGAAACAGCATCTTGAAGTACTTTTCCTGTCTTTAACACTTCCACCCCAATCTGAATCGATGAATCCATGCAAATCTAAAGCAACTCTCTCATACTTGAGTCCATAATTAAGAGTACCTTGTAGGTATCTCATAATATGTTTAACAGCAACTAGGTGAATCTCCTTAGGTTCACACATAAACTAACTTAAAGCATGAACCACATAGCAAATATCAGGTCTTGTATTTACTAGGTACATCAGAGACCCAATTATCTGCCTATAGAGAGTAGAGTCTATTGGAGATGATTCTACAGCTACTTCTTTAAGTTTATGCAAATTAGTCTACATTGGAGAAGACATGGACTTGCAGTTCCACATTCTGAATTTCTTCAAGATATCTGAAGTGTACTTTCTTTGATTCAATATGATACTATCAGCATTCTATTGCACTTCCAATCCTAGGAAGTAATGGAGAAGACCCAAGTCTTTCATTTCGAATTCTCTAATAAGATCTTTCTTGCACTGATCTATAAGATGGCCATCACCTGTGATTTATAAATCATCAACATACAATATCAATATTACCATACCATCTTTATCTCTTTTATAATACAAGTTCGGATTGGCTTCATTCTTAGAGAATCCTAAGCCAGTGAGATATTTATCAATCCTTTCATACCAAGCCCTGGGAGCCTGTTTAAGCCCATGAAGAGCTTTGTTGAGTCGGCAAACAAAGGCATTTGGATCATGGGTTTCAAATCCTTCTGGTTGCTCCATATAGACTTCTTCTGAAATCTTCCCATTGAGAAATGTTGTCTTTACGTCCATCTGATGTACCTTCCATCCCTTAGATGCGGCAATTGCTAAGACAGCTCTAATGTTGTCTTAAGTCTGTTAAAATCCGGAAGCTGATCCCTAGCACTTATTCCTTGTGCAAATGTTTCCCATGATTCTGGCAGTCATTTAAGGCCATGAGCATTAGTTCAGTGTCATTTATGATGGTTCCTATGCTTGCCAATTCGTCTCTAATACCGGCAACTCTTAGAAAATAGGAGTTGATTGATTCTCCTTTCTCTATTTGGATGTGATTTAGTTGTCTCTTTAGTGCAAGGACTCTCGTTGCATTATTTACTTCAAATGCATTTCGTAATGCATTCATCATATCGTAGGCAGTTAGGTGTTTTGTAAGCATAGGTACGATGTCATTCTTAACTCCATCCAAGATGATTTGAATGGCTTTCCTGTTTCCATTGGACCATATGGATTTGTGAGGTTCAACAGGTGGCTGTTTGGATGCTCCATCAACAAACTGTCTAACATTATTTTCTTCGAGAATCATCAAGATTCTGAATTTCCATGCTTCAAAATGTTCCTTTCCATCAAATCTGTCCTCAGGCGTGATTGTATATGCCATTGGAAATGAAGGATAACTACTGGATATGAACAAGTCTGATAATTGACAAACTGCAGAGCCCTAGATCTGATTAACAGGGCTCTGATACCATGTAATTATCTGCAGATTCTGATAATAGGATCAGACTACAAATGCAAAGATTAGATAAGAACAGGAATGACCTTGACAATAAACTTGTCTTCAGAATTTTATTGTGCAGATGAAATGACTGTATATCCTGATATATGTATGAACTGGAGTTCTGAACTATAGCAGATAACCCGTAAGGCTAAGAAGACCTGGAGATCAAACTGTAGGTGACTGTGTGTCTCCAGACTGCCTTCTCAGCCCTGCATATATATCCATATCAGGGGGTATGTCTCTTAAGGGACATCACCCTTAGATTTAACAAGTAATTAATATATCCAAAGTCGGCGACTATAGAGCAGAGATTAGTTTTAAAATAACTAAGATTAGTCTAAGGAAAAACTAAACTTGTTCCACTCTGATTGCCGGCACCTTAAGAACAGATATAAATAATTACAAATGCCATATAATGGAGTATATGATAGTAAGAGTTAGGCACAACTTGCACCCGTAGATCTGTAGATTATCCAGGTTAATTCCTTAACACTTTTAGTTTGTTTGCCTTAGCCTTAAAATGTTCTTGAGGACTTTCTATTTGTTGGAGTGCATCCTCATTATCCTGAGTTATGCACTTAACTTGTTCAGTAAGCTCGTGTGATGCTTCAAGGTCTTTTTTGAGGTGTTCAATTTCTTCTCTTGCCTTTTCAAATGCCATAGCAACCTTTGTTTCCTGTATTAAAGTCTTCATGCCAACACATTCATCTGATATGCCACAACTGCCATAATTGGATTGACTTAAGTGTATTGTAGCATAATACAAATAGTTGGTAAGGTCTCCTTGATTTGCCAGGTTTGGTTGCTGTTTCAAGTTCTTCAAATCTAAAGCCCTCTTATTACCTCTAGTGTGTCTTCTAAATGCCAACAAATTCATGTGCATAGAATGATGATTTCATTGTCTTCCAAACTAATAATGTTACTGATTATGACTCCTGCCGTTTGTCACACGACTAATTCTTGTCTTAAACAGGGATATTTCCATGTTATAAGAGTTATACCTATTCACATTCTATGACATCAATGTCAATATCTCATCAATCTCCAATATAATTTCACAAATGGAGGCCATAATTTTTGCAAAAAATTAGGGCTCCATCACATGCATACATACACACAAACATACATAAATATAATATACAACTGTACCCAAATTTACCATACCCAAGAGAAAAATAAATTACAGTATCAACATACAAAAACTCCAACCCCATACCAGAACAAGCAACTTAGTTATATGATATCCAAATGGTGTGTTATTGTTTATCAAATCATCAAATGATGGCTGTAATGGCTATCCAAGCTCCAACAATCAAGCCTGCAATAATTCACGAGGCTTGGAGAGAAATGCAACCAACTATTCTGTAACCCATGTTTTAAAGTTTATTTAGAATGCCAGCAATACTAATAAAACAAAATATGATACATGATTAACTATCATGTAGATCCGCTTGAGGAAAAAATTTATATCAAGAGAAAAGATCGCCACAAAATATAGACCAACAAGAAAATGGGATTTCGATCATGTAACATGGAATAATGAAGTAGAGATTAATAAGTGCATATTATTAATGTGTTATACTTACTAACTCCAATAAGGCATGCAACGTCAAATATATTGAAAATCTTTTACATTAGTGAAGGTTCATCATTTTAACCCTAGCTGCTAGCAGTAGAAGTTGATTTAAAGTTGCAAGCAAATAACTGATAGGATACTTATTTTACTTCAAAATAATGTGTGCATCGGAGTTCTGAGACTCACCAAGACTCAGCAAGTCCCAAGCTGGGTGACCCTTGATGAGTCTGACTTGGACTCAGACTCGGCCAAGTCTCAGAAACTCCTCAAACTTGCCAAGTTTGAGCGAGCTTGGATGCTCAAACTCTGTGAAAACTGAAACTTTTGGTTTTAAGTCTCAGAATTTTTAGTTTTGGGGGTTTATGATTCTGGAATATACATGAAATGTAACATTTAACTTCCCATCTTTGCCTTCAACTCAATTTCAGTCTTTCCGATTCAGTAGAATATATACATGAAATATAACATTAACTTTTAAAGTATAAAAATGGGAAACTTTGAGTTTTATATATATATATATATATATATATATATATATATATATATATATATATATATTGTCAGGATGTTTGAGAGTGGTTTCAGATCTCTAGGAGTTACAATGCAAATTCTAGGTTTTAGAAGATCGTATAGCTTTTCAGACTCTCAAATTTCAGTGATAAGCAGGATCCTATCAGTATTCTCACTCTCTCTATCTGAGACTCTTTATTTACCTTTATCTCTAGACCTATCAGTCTTCCTCTATCCCCTCTCTCTAAATCTCTTTAACTTGCTCTGTCCTCTCTCCTAGAAGATCTAGACCTATCCCTCTAGGCCTCTCTCTCACCCTCAAAACCCCTGCAAGGGGTGCTACCATCAACCTTGCTTAGGTGTTCCCCCAAACCCCATCAAACTATAAGTCTAAGCAAGTAAAGGCCAGTAATATATCACGATCATAAATATGTACATAATACCTATCCTTTGTTGCAAATCTTTGCATATTTGTAGTTAAAAGATATTAATAATTATGGCTGTTATATCATGGACATACATTAGATGCCCTTGTAGAAAGGATTCTTTCTCCTCTGATCAGATGAGCCATAGACTTATAGTTTTTGTTTTGATATTTGTTTGGAATATTTGATGCCATGGATTTCACATTCCATGAGTTTTGTATATTTTTGGGAATATTTATATATTGGGTGTGCTATTTCCCAAAGCTACAATTTGTGTTTACAGTTATACTTCTGTGAGTAATATAAACCTATGTATGTGATCAAATTAGCTTCTATTTGATGATGTTATTGTGCTTTTAAGGTTAATTTAATAAAGGGTGCATAAAAAAAGTTTTAAATCCTTAACAACCTCTAAATTTCTTGGGTTTTTTTTCAGTTTGCCCAGATCTTACCAAGTCCAGAGTCCGGTCAACCTTGCTGAGTCCTGGAACTATGGTGTGCATACAATAATTTCAAGATTAATTTTAGAATACAACCCATGATTTAAATAATACAATATAATATGATCCTTAGCACCTTTAATAGAACGATTTCAGCAAAAAAAAACTGTAAATGCACTGATTGGCCCTCTTTCACACATATAGGGTGACTACAAGCTACAATACTTGTCAAGATTCAAAACTACAACACAAATAAATAATAAGATTAGGTAAAACCTCACCACTGCAACCATAAAGGCTCCTTTCAAATTGCCACAAGCTTCACAACATGCCTTGGTAGTAAGAAATGGGAACCATCTGCAATATGTTCATAAATATATTTTTTCAGATGTAGATGAACAATTTGTAATTTTGAATTTAATGGTCAAAAGGGGTAAAGCATTACCTATGCCACTGTCCACTCGCACCAGCTGAGAATCCTAAAATATTTCCAAATGCCAACCACGAAGTATATATAGCATTTGAGAAGTTCCTCTGCTCTGGACCTGTTTCAGCATTGTAAAGGATCCAAATGTTTACCAGATTCTACATAACTAAAGGGTATGTCCTCAAACAGTGCTGCATATCTATAAGAAGTAAGAAGATTCAATATTGTATTAAGATGTTCATAACATCATCTAAAGCCTAGTTATGACATAAATTCACCTGAAAGATCTGCAAGCAAAGCACGTGCTGGACCCTGGAGAAAAAGCCATAATAAATGAGGAAGATGTCACATGTATAATTCAACATGACCTGCAAAGTCTTCTTCTGTTTAAACTAACCCTCTTGTTATCATTAATAGGTCCTAAAAGAAAAATTAATGCAGTGAATTCAAAATAAAACTTAAATTGCTAAGAAAACAAAACTCGCTATTGTAGGTATTTAATTGAATTTTTTCCTGTTTTCATTAGTTATCAGCTATGTTGCCAATTTAGTTTGCTTTCAGGTCTGGGTTCAGTTCTACACTGATTTCTTTCCAGGACTTGGTAAAGTACAGCTGGCTTCAGCTGATTATTAATAGTTCAAATGCAAATTGCCAAACTTTAAAGATAAAACAAAATAATTTATATTAGTGCATCTGTACATTTAAAATCAATAGAAATCATGATATTGCTCTTCTCCAAGAGCATCAATATCATCAGCTGGTTTGTTTGAACGACAAGCAGCATCAATGTCATTCTTGCTAGCTGCACCATGCAAATGATGCTGTGTACCAGCCTCATGCCCCTAGTCCTCAATTGAGACTACGGAAAGCTGTTAGAAAGGGTTAGTTTTTCTTGTTCTTTCTTTAAAGCTTTTGTATTAAAACTTTATTTCTCCCTTTGTTCGACCAGGGTGTTGCCCCCAACCCGGATTTGGCCTGGACCAGGATCAGAACTCAGTTTGTATCAGTTGGGTTGGACCAAGGTTCCTCCAGAACTTGGTAATATAGGTAACCAGTTTAGACCAACCACGAAATGACATGCAAGAAAACTAATGACATTTTTGGTAAAGAAAGTAAACAACAGATTTCCCAGTTTACATGGGTTGTCCAAATAGGACCATCTGCCAACCAAACATTCTGGTTTGAGGGACAGTTTATAAAATTGGGAAGTTCTCACATGTCTCACATGTAATTGCCAGTAATTCCTAGCAGTAAGCAATTGCAAGGACTAACTCCCTGACGATTTGTGCAAGAAATCGTGGCAATATATTTTCAAATTCTTACAATAAAAAATCAGAAGAATATGCCAACTCCCATATACTCCCCAACAGTTCCTTCTGGCGAGCAATCACAAGAGTAAATTACCAAAACGTTTCTGTGAGAAATCACAGCATTATATTTTCAAAAACACATGATAAAATCAAAAAAAAAATGCCACCAACTTTCAGCAAGGGAAAAACTCATCCAACATTGGGTATGAAATGGGGCACAAATTATTTTATTTTTGACCCTTTTCATACAAACCTTCCTGCAATTTCCTAAAATTTTACACTGCTACTGGGCCATTTTGGCATGCTGTTCTTTGGTTAGGGCAGACTTTGACTACAACCAGACATCCATGACCTAATTTTGTATGTTGTTGATCATTCCATTTCAAGGTCATTTAACTTGTTCAAAACTTGCACAGGGACTGTCATTTACACATGTATTTAAATTTATAATAGCCATTTTTTAAAGAGCGTTGCAGAATTTTGGAACTTCCAAACTTCCACACAGACTACTATTATAAAAAAAAATCTTCTAAAACTTTAAACCTCCAAGAGGACTGCTATTTTAAATATAAGTCTTAAAAACAATAACTTAAAAAGAAATTTAAATAAAATTGTGAACTTTCATCAAGAACTGCCATTTCACGTGTGTGTTTTGTCATGCCTTTGTGAAAGTGAGTTGATCTTGCCTACTGTCTGATTCAAAAACTGTTGAAGAACTTTCGATCATTGCAGACAAAAGAAATTGGACAAACAGTTACACCAATAATCATGCTGAGCTTTGAATTTTTATGACAAATTCAAATTTAAAAAAACCTTGACATTGTTTATTTGTAAGTATTTGACCTCTTCCTGACCAGCACAGAGAAACCACCCATGTTTATCATTGCAAACACAGAAATATCATATAAGGGTTTTCCTAACACATCAACTCTGTCATGAAGAATGAATTTGAACTTCTGGGATATTATAAAAGACATATTTATGGATGCATGAATTCTATATAGACTGTACAGTGAATTTAGATTCCAAATAAATGCACAAAGATTTTGCTATATGAAAATTTGAAGTTACCAAAATCAAGAAAACCCGGGGACGAGTCCCTGGCCTTCTTTGGAGCTTCCCCATTTCCAGTATGTCTTGGGGATGGGGGGGATTGGTTGGGGATGTCCCCCGGCTGTCCCCAAAATCTGGAAAATTGTAGGAAACATCCAGGAAACATGGAGATGGCAACGATTCTTAGAGGAGACATCTGTGACATCGCATAATAGTCCCAGGGATGGCCAGGTGGCCCCCATTTCCCAACACATTTAAAAAAAGGTTTCAAATGCTTTTAAGAAAAACATTTTTTATTTCTTTTTGTGGGCCCCCACACGTCAGAAGTGCGTAAGTGCGATAAATTTCGTTTCCATTAAACTACATATGTCAGTTCCAACTACAAGTAGTCTAGAAAGAACTGGGATAGGTATCAGCAATCGCAACAAATCTCAGCAGCAAGCACAACACAATTTTACAAACACTTGGAACTTGTTAATGCATATGAAAGCAATTATTGGTCTGCAACACAGGAATTCTCACTGATATGAGGAAGAAACATGTTTGAATCTCTGAAAAAGCACTTCAAAATCTGAAATAAATTAATAATGAACAACAAACTGGTAATGAATTTCAAAATTAAGTTACCAGATACTCTCTAGCAACCCTCAAAGTCTGGTTCAATTCTGTACAAAGTCTGGTCCTTGTCAGATTCTCCCCATATTCTCTTGCAGAGCTACGAATTTACTGCCAATTCTGTCAGAGGAACCCGGGCAGAATTTGCAGCGAATTTTGAAGAATTTGCTGTCTAGACATGGGCTGAATTTGGTCTTGGAACAATTTTTTTAGAACTTTTAAAGTGTTTTTTTGATCTCTCAACCCTACTGTGACCATTAAAAAGACCAAAAAAGATGTTTATATGTCATTTATGCATGTGTATGAAAATGAAAACTTATACAGGAAATCCAAATTGACAATAGGTGACATCTAAATTGATGATTATTGAGGAATGTCTTTAAAAAGATATGATATCTTTGAACCTGGGAATTCAAATTTGTACCTCACCTTTTGACATAGCCTGCCTAGAAATGCTCTAACCAATGCAAAATAAAAATTCAGATAACTAAAATTATCTTTTGACAATTTCATTCTCAAACTGTCCTCATGATATGGAAATATGTTCTGTGCATGTTACCAAGTAAGTGTATCAAGTTGTATGTATTGCTAAATGATGCAATTAATGTCCTATTGAACTGAAACATAGATTTGGTGGTGTATTTTGCTATGTTCCTTTACTATTAGCAGATTCAAGTATGGATTTATTTTTTGTTGCATACATATACACACATATACATATTTTTAAAAACATATGTTTTTGTACGAATGGAACCCAAAATGAATCCGAACCCAAGCCCAGAAAATTTTAGACGAATTTTGAACCCGAATCTCGAACCTGCATCCGTACGGGTATCCGAACTGGCAACTTAGTTTCAAAACACTCAGAACTTGGTAGAGCATAAAAAAGTGGCTGCAGGTCCGCAATATTGAACTTTTCACTGATAATGAGGGTAAACAGGTCTGAGGCATAGCGAAAAGCTCTCAGAAATATAAATAACAGCTTGGTAATTAGTTTCACAAACACTGGAACCTGGTGGCACATAAAGATATGGCTGTAGGTAATAATAGTAATAGAATACTATCAAAAAATCCTCCAATCAGAAAGAAACTACAAATTACTTCCAAACAAGTGTTGGAATGATTAATATAAAGACTGGAAACCAATGTGCAAAGTACAAACTTAATTGCAGGTCTGAGTCAATTGTCTACAGGTCAAAATAGCTACAGAATTCATCAAAGCCCTTCTTAAAACATCAAAGAACACCTCCCAACACTACCTAGCAGCAACATACACCACCAGCACCACCAAACAGCGAGAAAGGGGCCAAGAAATGCAGAGAATCACCCAACAGATCACGCCAGGTTTGCAAGAGGTAAGACTTGTACTGGGTTATACTTATCAGACTGGAAACCACTCATACTCCATCAACCTCAAAAGCTGGTCTGGAAATGAACATCAAAGGGAAAAGCTAGTGCAGACTAATCAATACCATCAATATTGGTGGTCAAAAAGGGCACAAATTTTATATGTTAAGGGTCTGTATTTTATATACACATCCGTCATCAATGTTTTCATATGAACATAATGCATATATGCCTGTTTTATTCATGTTTTCATATGGATATTTAAAACTTCTCTATATGTTTTAAAATTTCCCTACATTTAACGGGGAAGATGGAACCGTTGTGTGGAGCTATATGGTCAAGGGTTTCTGTGGTCTTCCATTCTGGGGCAGGACCATGTCGAGATTTGCATGGAAAAAGAAGAGTGCTGCAGATGTATGGCAGTAAGAGGGTAAAAATTTTCCTGTTGGCAGATGGGTGAGAGGCAGGGCTGTGGGAGGGTAGAATCCCCATTTCAGCACCGCATTGGAGATTTCAAACATGGTTGACGATAGAAATCCCATGCAGATGGTCACAAGCTTGTGAGGTTCAGGGTGTGGCCAGTGTGGCCCTGCGCAAGCACACACAACCCTGACCAAACAGGGGATGGGATTACAACCAGAAAATATTTCAGGGTGCCGTCTGGGAGCTATTGAACAAGGATATTTCTGTGAGTCTGGAAGAGGAGATAGAGAAGAAAGACTCGCAATGTCTCTATTTTTAAAGAGTTAGGCTTGATTGCGCGATTTAGGGGATTACAGCCAAGTTTACAAGACCTCCACAAGTGGATTATGGACAACTAGGAACCCATGTTGGAAGCAAGAGATTTCTTATTGTGTTTTTTGCAAATACTCATGACAGGAACAAGATTCTGTGTGAGAACCATTGGAACAAGGAAGATAAATCTGCTCTAATGCTGAGCTCTGGCACCCTGTTTTTTACCTGGCAACTGAAGTTTTCAACAAGATCCCACTTTAGGTAAGGTTACCCTACCTTCCATTGCATTTCTGGTTTGATGCTTGTTTTAAAGCTATTGGGAACTCTCTAGGAAGTTTTATGATGACTGATGAACGATCCTCAAACCTTCTTAATTCCACCTTTGCGCAGATCTTGGTGGAAACGTATGTCTTTGAAGGACTTCCCAAGGACATTTCAATAAATACCTCCAGGTTGTTGGGTGCAGCCCCTGGACTATGAAGGGGTCTCATTTCAATGTAGAATTTGTTTTCAAACAAGGCATATGCATAGTTAATGTGCTGGTTACAAATCACAGAAGGTCTTGTGGTGGAAAGATGTCATGAATCATCACTGTACTGTAGAGAAGTAAGCTGAGAAGCAAAAGAGTTTTGCTCAAGCTCTATCTGGGGATGGTGTACAACAGTCATCAGAGGCTCCGAATCAAACTGAGATGCAACTGTCATCTGAGGTTCTGCTTCAAAATGAGTTGCCAAAATTGGACTGTGTTAATGCGGACGGTGGGGGTTGCAATAGTGCATTGAAATTTTAAAAAAAGCATTGCAATGCTGATTGGAAGGGAGAAAAATACACCAGAAGGATCTTGAGATGGTGACGTTGAGATTGCTTATGTGGATAATCATCTACAACAATTGAAGGGTTGTTCGGTTGAAAAATCCCAGATATCACAGGTCCAATCTATGGAATGGCAAAGGGAGGCGGTTAGGTTGGAAAATGGCTGGCAAATGGTGAAAAGGAAATTTGAGAAAAAAGCGAAGATGATGCCTTTTGGCACACGACCCTTCGATCCTCAAACGAAGGGAGGTAGTAGTGGTAAGGCCAAGGGCAGAGCTAATGGTAAATGTTGATAGTGATTAATTTAAATTTCAGCACTTAAAATATTATGTTTATTAGGTGTGCCTATGGAGCTATTTAATGCACTGTTTTGGGAAGGTCGTTTCTCTGCTGTAAATACCCCAGTACAGACCAGATCAAACCCGGTTTAATTTTACTATTAATAATATCAATTGCCGAGAAAAAAAAAATCCCCTATATTTGCTATAATCGTCCACTAACTGTCCCCAAAAATTTGCCAAAAAAATAGCTATCCTAGGAATGTGTCCCACTGTCCCCTGCCATCCCCGTCCCAAAAACTCAAGGTAATGTAGGCCAAATAAAATTAATGTAGCCCTTATAGAAACAACCCTGTTCAGCCCTGTCACTAGTATCACAATATCCTATTCCAACTAGTTAATTCTTATTTTCTAATTTTCTTTTTGAGCAAGCTTTATTTCCATGAGTCCCTTGCCAAGATATTACACCGTTAATAGAAGCAACTGTTGAGGTTCAAAATGAGGTAAGAAATTTACTTTAAAAATTCAGAGAATAAGAAGAGGACAACGGAGGGAATGGGCACTTCACCTGCATTTCATAATTATGCAAGGTCAAACACTAGGGAGATATGGGGAGTAGGAATGGAACACTCATTAACTTTTGTATTGGCTTCAAGAGGACAAGTGGTCTTTTGAAGTTCGTCAATGCCTTCGGTTAAATAAAAAAATGACAAGGCCTCCTCTGGTTTATTGGATGAGGTAATGATAGAGGTGGGAGCAGAAAATGTTATTCATATAGTCATGGACAATGTATCTCCATATGTGGCAACTAGTAGACTACCAAAGGTAAGGAACCTTATATTGTTTTGGACAAAGAAATGGAACTCGGTGAATCCCAGGTGAAGTCACCCTTCGTGTGGCTAAGACGCTCAAACTCAGGTCCAGCCGAATCTGGGTGAGCCCCAATGCCCAGACTCAGCCATGTAGATGGACATGAAAACGAAAATAAAAACATAAAAACCATTGTTTCACCTTTCCTTCTTTTACATATATTGCCTCACCCCTAAAAGCAATGTCATTTCATTTTGAAGGAAAAATAGAAGGGAAAAAAGCAAGGTGAGAAAAAGTTATAGTGCATTGTACCCAAACTAGCAAGGAGGTAAAGCAAAAACTCATCATTGAAATTTATTTGGCAAACTTCGTAGTTACATTTGGTGCATTATGAGGTGCCTACCAACAATTGGAAGGAGTTTTCATTTAAATATAAGTTTGATTTAAGAGCTAAGCTTGATTCATTTTGGGTTTTTTTATGGCTTTTTAATTACAAATTGCATTTTTTAAACTTTATTTACATTTCAATTCATTTTTCTATTTTATTTCACTAGATCAAAGAAGGAACCCTTGATGTACTTGATTTGTTTTTTGAAATATGCCTACACGTTTTTTTGTATTAGTTTATTAGATATAAATGACAATTCACAAATGTTCAACTTTTCGTATCTATGCAGTATTATAGCAGTCTTGAGCTTTTCAAATCATTTTTTCTACAGTCTACTTCTAGAAATTGAATTAAAAAGGACCCAGCTTGGAAACATGCTAAAAAAATTCTTGGGCAACAAAAAGAAGAGGTGAAAATTGCAAAAAAATTCATCATGTAGGCATTAGTATATTGAAATACCATCTTGCACACGGTCCTGCCCATGATGTTGAGGGATGCAGCGAGGCACCTCCTCAGGTTGTTCATGAGCTGTAAGTGCAATTAGAAACATTAGTGATGCAAAGAGAAATGAAAAAGAGGGAAAGGGAGGAGGTATGCTGCATTGATGGTATTGGAAAGGCTTCCTCCATGCCTCCATTTCGTCATTGTGCTAGTGCTAGCATTCATTCTTGTGCTAAAGATAATGCTAGTGCTAATTCTCGCCCAAGATATAGAGCAAGTGCTATTGCTTGTGCTCATGGGAGTATTCCCCTTGGTTGTATAATTCATAAATCTAGCATGGATTCTTTTTTTTTGCCATGCACTACTAGTTCCTAATCATCGCTTGAGAGCATGGGTTGGAACAAGTAAGCACATGATGCAGCTAGAGGCACAATTGGAGACTTTTGTTACTATTGCTTCATTTAATTCCACTTCATTTTATTCCATGCAGCTAAGTAAATATTTTTTATTTGATTATTTTCAAATTTATAATTTGCATCTTTGTCTCTTTAATTTTTATATTGAGACGTACATCAAATTCAAATTTCAAATTAAGCTCTCCATTTTACAATATTTATCTTATTCTATTTATTTGCGACATGTTACATCCTTTCCTTGTGAACTTTTTAAAATCACTATAATAACTATTTCCTATTAAGCATGATGTTAGACAGTTGAGTGATTTTTATTTATTTGAGTTAATAAATTATGATCATGATGATTTAAATATATGTTTGTGCAATATTGGGAAAGAATTATATTAGATTTCATTATGGATGATTAATGTAAATTATAATTCTATAAATGGTTTGTTATAAATTTTGCAATGATAATGGTAAATCCTTGTCAACGGATGCAGAAGAAGATCCATCCATTGAGCAGGGGAAGAGTATCATCAAAATGAGGAGATGTGGACACATAGTGAAGCTCACAAATGCCATCTAAGTAAGAACCATAACTATTTAACCAGTCATTAGGTCTGGGAGAGGTGTTGTCTTAGATATGTCCAGGTGGTTGCCTTTCTCTTATAGTTATCGATTTGAAGGAACAACCATGGTGATCTCCTCATTCATATTCTTTCAGGCTATGCATTTCAATATTCGCATGTATGTATGTATGTACGTATGCATGCATGCATGTATGTATGTGTGTGTGTATGTATGTAAACTTATATAATGGTACAGATATAAATAAATGTATACATGTATGTCAATGATCATTAAAGCGTATGAATGAATGCTAACCAAACAATCATAGATAGATGCATGCATTTTGTCTTGTTCTAAGATGACAAGGTGGATGTATCCATGATGATTGAGTAACTAAGTACGCAAGATGAAAGTTGGCACTAAGTTGTCAAGCACATGTACATTTTATTATAGCAATACACACAAAATAAATGTTTAAACTTTTTAGTTTTTTTATGGATAAAAGGCCATAAGGCCCAAAGTTAGGAAAAAATTTGATATCCATTTTTGTGAGGTATCCAAGATTAGGGATGGATAATTATTTTTTATCAAAGCTTTACTAATTTAATCATTTGACGCCAACTTTTTAACTTCCATATTTGTAGTTCTAGTTTTTTATATCCTTATTGAAGTACCTATCAAAATAAAATTAGCTAAGATCAAGTTGTTAGAAACCTGATTAATACATTATCAAGTACAAGTCAACATTTTCTAATCTATTGTACAATCAAAATATGCTTTAGAAAATTATTTTGATTATAGATATTTACATTTTATTTTATTTTTTCTTTTGATTGTTTTAGAACATCTATATTTAATCTCTATTAGATTATATCCCAAATAAATTTGTATCCCTCTACAATTATTGCTATCTAAGCACAATTGTCTATTTAATGGTTAACTTACCAATTTTATCTTATTAATATCTCTTCTCCATCTGCTCCCTTATTAGCAACGTCATATGCTTCTTTATTACCTTCTCTAAAAATACGTTTGATGATCATTTTTCGAAATTATCGACTATATGGCATACTCAAGTTTAGAATTTAGGATTCAATTAGGAGTTTCCCTTTTTCTTAACACATTTAATATAATTTGTGAATCACCTCCATAAATAGTTTCTTAATTCCGATATCTCAACTGAGTCTTAAGCCTTCTATCAAGGTTTCTAATCTTGTTAGATTGTTGGACATTAATCCTAAAGGTTTGGCATGTTTAATTAAACATAGTCCCTTGTCTAAATAAATTGTACATTCTAGGCCTGTTGATCCTGGATTACCTCTCAAAGCCCCATCAAAATTTAATTTTGACCATCCTACAAGAGGAGGTTCTCATTTACATTCTTTCCTAGCAATCTAATTTGTTTTAATATCAATCATTGGAGGATTTATAAGATTAAACCAATTTTTCCGCATTTTTGCATCCCATCTGAAAAGGATCCTTCCTCCTTATATGAATTTCTGAGATTATTATTGGCTACTTCACTTATGCACAACTCTAATTTATTAAAGTATGATAGATCCATCTTTGTGTTACAAAAAAATCTTTTGTTCCTTTCTTTCCATATTTCCCATAGAAGAATAGTTGGGGATAATTTCCACATATTATTATAAACATTAGAACTTCCATATTTCGGCCAACTAGTTAAAAAGTTCAAAAGATTTCCAGGAAATGTAGAATTCTAGTTTAATTTCTTACATCACCAATACAAACATTCTTTAGCAAATGAACATTCAAAAGGCAGGCGTTCAACAATTTCAGGTTCTTTTTTGCAGAGAGGACATCTTGACGGTCCTTCAAAGCCCATTTTTGTAAAACCATCTACTGTTAGAATTCTCCTTTGAAGAGCTGTCCAAAGGAAGATGCCTTCTTTTGGAAGACATACCAGATCCCAACATAGATTTAGAGGAATATCAATCTTATTCTATTGTTTCGAGTTTATTATCTTTTCATACCCTAATTTAACTTTGTATTTTCCATCTTTCAAGGCTCCCCAATGATGCCAAGGAGTGTGGTGGGTAACCAAACTTCTATGGATTTATAAGGGAAATAAAAGGTTTGTCCAATAGCCCTAATGGCGCCTAAATGGCTCCAAGAGTTCAAAACACAAATTAACACTTACCCAATGCCCCAAATGACTTGAATCACTTGTTTGCTCCTAATTTGAAGTGTTCCAACAGGTTTTGGGCTTATAGGTAGGGGTTCTATCTTTAAACTCCTAATTGCTCCTTGTAGGCCTAGTTTTGCTCAAATTAGGACAGTCGGGACTGTTTTTTCCCATTTTCTCAGAATTTTTCCAAACTTGAAAACTAAATTATATTTTCAAATACCCATTTCAATTCTCTACAACATATCAAAAACTTGGATAAGGTTGTTTTGGACTGTGTCTTTGTTGTACCAATATGCCCCCCTTTTTAGGCTTAAAAACGACCACTTTTACAAAGGAAGTACTGAAAATACTTAACCCCAATCTACCAAACCTTGGACAATATTGTATTTTGGTCCCAATTAAAGGATTATATAGTCAATTTCAGTCTATAACTTTATATTCTATAGAAACCCCAAAACCCTCCTCAAATAGGCCCTAAAATGAGAGTTTCTTCATTCAACTTACCCCAATCACTTCTGGGATCAATTGGTTGATCCTAAAACACATCCTTGATGTCCTACCACTTCTCCAATCATAAAAATATAAGCCCCTTCAGCCAAAACTCTTTTAGCTATAGGCTAGCCTCAAGTTTCCTACACTTTACTCCACAAAACTCATAGGGTACCCCTGCAAATCTCAGTTTCCTTGCATGAAATGTGTTACTACATTAATGTAAAAGTTATTAGTGGCCCATTCCTTAAGAATCAGAAAACCATTCAAGCAATGGACTCCAAAATCCAAAGTTCTACCAAAACCGCTTAATTAAAACCTTGATTTCCTTGCACCAGTCAGTATAGATCAGATTTTAATTTATTAACAAATCAACAAAATATGTAGACTTATAATATGAATGTATTAATATTCTCAAACCATCCAAATGCGAGACTCAATCAATAAGAATTAGTAACAATCCAAACTCACGAGAAAACATTTGATTTTATTGTAAAAATCTACAATTCCAGCCGCACAGTCATGTATATATTCACTATTCTTGCTTTTCCATCTGTACAAAGGCATTTAAAAATACCAAACTGAATCCAAAAGGTTAGAAGTTGAAAACATATGCATAATAAAATAAAATACTTTCCCTGCTAGATAGGTAACTGTTACAACTCAGATTTTTGAATTTGTAACTTATTATTTATAAACAGTTTGGGACTTCTAACCTATCAAACTTTAGTAAATGACTTTAAATCATAATGATAAGTCCTCTTAAACTATCTTAGATCCCCTGGGTACTATTGAACCCCCTTACATTAGCAATTAGTCCTATGACCCTTAGGACTGTTATTCTTTAAATTGGTATAATTTCCTCCGAAGGCCATTATTGGCTCCAATAGACTCCATTTGATCTGATGAAATCCATGTCCTTGTATGCTTTCTCCCTACCTCCTTAATCCTAGTTGAAGGCCTTGTGCTCCTGCACCACCCAAATTAGTTTATCTTCCCTTTCTTGATGATTTGTTTGTCTTTTATTTAAAAATTGACTAAATATGTGTTTCTCCTGATTTGATAAAGGGGTTTCATCTTAAGTTTTCCATTGCCATTCTCCATATTGGTTATTGTTTATTTTAATTTTGTAATTACACACATAGTTACCCCATAGATTTGTCAAGATATGTTTTATGTTCAATGGTTGGTTTGCACTATCTAGAGAAGGAAGCCCATCCCATGAGTCCTCCTAAAGAAGGCTTCCTGTCCTAAACCAATATCCCGAGTTAGGTTTTTAGTTATTAAAGGATGACAACTTAACATAAAGTTCCAAATTCTTGATCCTTTTGGCAGATTTATTATTCTAAACAGAGATAAAGGATTACTGCTATTTAAATAAATGTTTAAACATATATTATGTACATGTGTGTGTGTGTGTGTGTCTATATTATTCTAATATTGTTTCTAGCACATGGTGTGACTTGATGCTATCAAGATAATTGTTTTTATGAACCTTTCGACCATGACTTGCTGAGGTGGGAGTTACTCCTCTTGCCACCTTGATCAGAGAGTCACATAGGAGGCCTTTCAAATCATCCCTTCTTGCGGGGTCAATTCTTGAAGAGTATCCTATTTGTTTGTGGCATGGAGCTCAGTATTTTTCTGACCTTGGATACAAGTTCAGTATTGAGAGTTCTTCTTTTCCTAGTTTGATTTCTGGGCTTTTTTATTCAATCACCTGAGAAGAAAATGGGTATCCCTCTCTGCTTTCTTTGCAACCAGCTTGGAGAATGATCACAGGAATTATTCTTATACTTTCTATTAGTTGTATTTATGACTAGTTGCAATCAGAAATTATCTTTGTAAAATAATCAATAGATCTTATGCAAATGAAAAGCTGGGATTTATTATATTGAACTATTTGTGTCATGCATCATGTGCATTCAGCTGTTGTTTCAATCGCTGAATTTTTAAAAGGCTCTGTTTCTTGATAAATCTAGTTGATTCATACTCATTTGTTATACATCTGTATGTAGCATGAAATTCAAATCCGATAAATAGCATACTAGCTTAATGTGCATTGCATATCATAGCAGAAAAGATAAGCATGAATCGGTTCCATAATATTCAACTTGTGAAGCCTATATCTTGTCTTTTGAGCATGAACAGTTACTTCTATATTCTTTTCTTTAACATCATTTGTAAGAATCGGGAAAGTGAATCTATCATCTCTTACTGGGAATAGACCAATATACATAGGAAGAGATCCTTAGTTCTAAGTAGAACTTGGCATGACATTTGTACCTTTTGTTGCCTTGTATGCATGTCAATTGAATTTATAGTGATCGGGTCTTAATCTGAAACCAAAATTGTCTAAAGTTTTTGAGTCGTCATTTAATTTCTGTCCTTCAAGGATAACTTTAGTGGCTAATATTCGCCAATTGGCTAATCTCACTCATCAGGGACCCTAGATTGGGCAAAAAAATTTGCACTTTTGGGGTGTCCATGTCACCTGCACTTTACCAAATTTGGGTCCCATGCTTAGGATAATCGCCAAAAATAATACAAAGGTATTTATATTTTAGTGATGACTTCGCCAATGGAATCTAATTTTTCTATGTAGTAAATTAAATATTTTCACCTGCAATTTTCAAGGCTTGTCTTAATTGATGGTCACATTCGCCAGTATTTGGTAAAACTTTATGTTACACTACAAATTAAGTATGTAAATATGACGTGTTTTTATTCTGAAGACTTTTCGTGAAACTTTTTATCCTTTCTCACTTTGCTGCAAAATGGATTTGATTGGGGACGTGTATTTATTATGGGAACTTTCTTTAAAACTTGGTATCCTTTAAAAAGTTTGGCCTGAAATATAATTTAAGCCATTGATTTAAGATCATCCAACTATTAAAAATAACAGGGGTGCTTCCCACAAACCACCATTCAATAATTTGGAGGGAAACTGTAATGATAAAAATGGGCTAATTTTGACCTTAAAGTTTGATAATTAAATGGGCTCCATATAATAATAATAATAATAAAATCATTGTTTCTAGGTATGTGTGCTTTTCCACAAATTTCATCAATAATGAAAGATTCACTAGGATTTTATAGAATTTTCATATGATTGAAAACTAATCGCCAATAAAATTTAAAAAAATCTTACTTAAAAATAAAAAAAATTCACCACTAAGAAATTAATTTCCCCCTAAACTAATGTTCAATTCACCAAAATTTTATACTTTTTTCTAAAGGGGGATTTCTTAAAGTTATCCCTGCTGTCCTTAAAACATCCCTGGTTTGGGTGAAATTTATGGGTTTGTAAACTTAAAACAGCAAACTACCAGCTTAATAGCTATCAGCTTGAGTCATCAAGATAGATTATGGTCAACCTAGAGGATGGGAATACGAAAATATGGCCAAGAATATGAGGTAAAATGGTTGCTTTAGGACACTGAGTCCAACGGGTTGTGGAAAACTGAATATGAAATCGTATTGAATCTTAACGTGTCTGGTGGTGACATTGGCAGCAACAAGATAAGTGCTTGTAACTTAAAACCTTGATGAAGGTGGTACTATGCTAGAGGTAGTAACCATCAATCACTAGAATCAGTAGCGCAATGTCTAGCGAGGAAAGACACACAAATAGGCAAAAAAGTCTATAGGTTTGGCTGGCTAAGACAGTTGTGGGTTCTGCACCAAGCCTTCGATGACAAAGAAAGTTGAAGCCCATGTTCACATGACTTTCAGAAGGGTCAGGCCACATTCGTGTGGAAGTTGTGTGGGTGACCTATAGGTCATAATCCTAAGATCAAAGGTTGTGAAGCAAAAAACCCTGATGATATTCTTTCACCCCTATGGAGGTCTGAAGCTAATAAACTACAGCAGAGATTGAACCATCAAGTTACCGGTTCTATGAGTTATGCTTTGGTAGTTAATAACTTAATTCAATTATTTACGTTTCATTTCAATTTAAGGATAAAGCATTGTTAGACTCTTTTCAAATGAAAGTTATATGTTACATTGTTTGCTTTGTCTTCCTTCGATATTAAGTAACAGAAGAAGTTAGTTAATCACAAGTATGGAGGTCTGAAGCTAAAAGAAGTACAGAAGAGATTGAACCATCAAGTTACCAGTTCTATGAGTTATGCTTTGGTAATTAATTCAATTATTTACATTTCATTTCAATTTAAGGATAAAGTATTGTTAGACTATTTGCATGTGAAAGTTATATGTTACATTCTATGCTTTATCTCCTCCAATAATAAGTAACAGAATAAGTTAGTTAATCAAATTACTTGTGGAATTAGTTGAAAATTACTTTTCAGTTATTTAACAAAATTCTTATTATCTCCACTTTGTTTGTCTAAAGCATATTTCCTTTCCTTGTAAGAAAAATTTTTATATCCCATTTTTAAAGAGAATTTAGGTTGAATGTTGCAAGACGTGTTATGTCTCCATTTTGGCAAAACATGGTGGATGCCATAACTATTTGTGGGGTGGGGGTCAAAGCCCCCAATGAAGTTACTTAAAAGGTCCAATTTTGACACAAAATATGGCTGATGTAAAATCTACAATAGAGGAGCAATGGTTGATATGGAGGAAGGAGGGGTGCACCATCATGACCTATGGTTGCACTATTACGAATTAATTGGTAAATATCTGCTTGATATTAACAGAGAGCAAGAGGTCTATATATACAAAAGAATGAAAGGATGTTTCCTTAGGAAACGATTGTAAACAATAGAAACATTCTATTCTAGCTAAAAGAAAGCTATCAAATAACTACAAACTGACTAATATTAGAAACATTCTAATATTTAAAATAGATAACCATGAACTAATAATAGAAGCTTATCTATTATTGTAATACCCTCCCTTAATGGTTAATCTATCCACAACACTAAGTTGTTATCTAAATTTAACAAACTTATCAAGACCAAGAGGCTTGGAGACAATATTTGCACTCTGATTCATGGTAGGAACATACTGCAAGTCTATTGTCTCATCTTCAACCAATTGTCGTATGTAGTGATAGTGAACATCCACATGCTTGGTTCGTTCATGGAAGATTGGATTTCGTGCTAACTTGATAACGCCTTTGTTATCAACAAACAAAGTGGTCAGTCCTGCTGGTGACATCTGCATATCCTCAAACATTCGACGTAGCCAAACAACTTCATAACATGCCTTGGCTGTCCCTCTATATTCAACCTCTGTAGAGGAGAGAGAAACTCCTTGCTGCTTCTTACTAGTCCATGTGACGACATCGGATCCCAAACTGAACACATACCCAGAAGTTGATTTTTTATCATCTACAGAGCCTACCCAATATGAATTTGTGAACCCATTGAGTCTAGGATTAGAACTTTGCGAGTAAAGAAGTCCGAAATCTGTAGTGCCCCTTCACATAACAAAGCACACACTTTGCTGCCATCTAATGATCAGCCTTGGGAGCTGTCATAAAACGTGAGATGTAGTTGATTGCGAAGCTGATATTAGGCCTAGTAGCAGAGGGGTAGATGAGGTTGCCTACTAGTTGCATGTATGTAGTATCATCAACGAGAGGAGAATCAGACTTGATTGATAACTTGAGACCTTTCTCCATAGGTGTATATGCAAGCTTGCAATCCTGCATACGGAATTTGTCTAACAGAGCTCTGGCATATTTGGACTGAGAGATGAATATGCCAGAAGACTATTGCCAAACCTCAACACCTAGGCAATAATGCATGAGCCCAAGGCCAGTCATATCATAAGATTAGCACAAATTTTGTTTGATTCCCTGAATCAAAGATGTTGAACTGCCAGTGATGATCAAATCATCCACATCAATAACCAGAAGGATGATGTCACCTTCAATAGTCTTGATGTACAATTTGAGTCTAAATAACTTCTCTGGAAGCCTTGATCACTGAGGTACTTATCGATTTTTATGTACCATGCCCGAGGGGCCTACTTCAAGCCATAGAGAGCTTTCACTAATGTGAGAACCTGTTCTTTATCGACAACCTTGAAACCAAGAGGTTGCATTCTTTACCTGAGCAGTAATTCTGAAATACCTCTCAACTTCAAACCCTTATGTTTCAGCAAAGGCACAAAATTCATCAAACTCAAAAATTCTCACAGACAACAAAAGAAAATAATCAATCGGATGTCTTTCCCATCAAATGGCCTCATATTTATAATCTTCAAAATGGCACAAGTTTCCCAAATGAACTTCACTTAAGAAGCTTCTTCCATACAACATTAAAATATAATAGTGTCATTATAATATAATTGATTAATTGCTTTTGGCTCCAAAAATGACCTTCCACCATAACATAATATTTTGACACACAAGGCCACTGTTTCTTGTTCTCACAATTTAAAACTTTTCGTCTCGATTCCAATAAGCCTTAGTACAGAGGTGTCCAACATACAATACCAACAAAAATAGCAACCTCAACGTATTTAGATGAATAATAATAATAATTCACCTATCTTGAGAAAACAACTGAAGAATCACATATCTTGAGAAAACAACTGAAGAAGCACAAAATCAAAATCTGACATCACCGAAGTGATCCTGATGATGAAAGACGGTGAATGAACCTGACAAGTTGACTATAAATAGATGCTCCCTCCAAGATTCTTGAAGCCCAAACCAAAAGACCGAAATAAAAACTGAGAGCATCACTCAACTCTTCTAACTCAACTGAGCTCATCGAAACCAACAAATTGTCTTACTATAAATAGTAAGTCCCTCAAACAAAGCCAAAATACACCAAAGGTTGTTGGAAAGCCTATAACCACACCATTGAGACCCTCAAATCCCACTGTCAACTCACAAGGGTCATGATGGTGAAGTGACCTAACCAACAGTAGGAACCTACCAAAAATGGCGACATTACATTGGTAGTTCTACAAGTTGTTGACAAGAAGATGTTCACATCAGGCTGCATATATGAAGGCATGGGTAGGGCCAAGCAGCACATTAGATCAGCCCATGAAAGAGTTAAGGGTGAGTATCCTAGTTGGGAGATCATTGATAGGACAAGGCACCTCCAATTTCACAAGACCCTCCATGCAACCACTCATTTCCTCAATCCAACATTCCAATTCTGCCTTGATCTCCAGGTAAATGAGATGATTTTGAATGGCCTCTACTCAACAATAAAACGAATGCCTTCTAGAGATACTTAACAAATAAATTACGAGCTAGAGATCTTTACACAGGCATAGGAAGACATCTTTCCTCGTCTAATGTTCAAAGAAAGTCAAGTGAATAAAGAGCACACGATTATACTGAACGGGGGGAGGGGGGTGAATCAGTATAATAACAAATTTTCCAATTTAAAACTTTTATCCAAACAATTAACTTCAAATGCTGAAATAAACAATTATGCACATGAACAAAATGACACAGATTTACGTGGAAACCCGGTGCAGGAGAAAACCACGACAATAAATGCTTTTATATATACTTTGTTCTTTTACAAATTGGTTTGTAGGCTCCAACCTACTAGAGACTACATCCTCTATGTTTATGAGCACCGACTCACTATAAGCTCTAATTGCCACACTTTGCAGGCACTGACCTACTGGAAGCAGCGACCCCCATTACGTGTCTTCGCAAGCACCAACTCACTGCACACAAACTTCTTTTCCACCTTGATAATGTTGCTTACTTCAACTGATGATGGATACTTTAATTGCTCCAATTTCTTTTCTTCAAATTGATACTTATGAATTCTTTAATCTTCACTTGTATTCATTCTTTTTAACTCTTCTTATTCCCTCTTTTATATATCTTTATTGTATCTTTCAATGTGATAAATATATAAATTAGATAAAAACCTAATTGCATATATTTTATTACTTCCCTCATTTCTTCACTTATATCTGTTTTTCCTTCACATCTATTCTTCTACGCACATCCTGTTGATTTCTTCTTTCTTTATTATTTCTCCCTCTCTATGCTTCTATCTTCTTCTTGTCTACCACGCACTTCTATATTCTTCAACTTCTCATATTCTCACACATATTTTCAAATGAGATCTCTATTATTATTTATACTTCTCTCATTCAAAGAATGTGACTTTTCAAAGATGAATAGTCATATATCTTTAAAAAAATAGATTAAAATCTCTCCAATTATAATCGTACCTTTCCATAACCATTGATTTGTTTCTTTTAATGATAATTTTCATCGAGGATTGCTGTTTGATAACTATTGCACACTTCAAATAATATTTGTTCATACGCTATCTTTGATAAACTATATATATATATATATATATATATATATATATATAAAATCGTTTGATGGCTTTATTCTGTGGATGTCCTAAATCCTCAGCTAACTTGAATGACTGATTCAATTAATTCGTTCACATGGTTTCCTTGGCTGCTCTCGACCCTTTGAATGTTTAAACTTTAAACGTTTACTCACATCCGCACATCAACTTTACACTTTGATGGCTGATTCGCATCGTTGGGGGACTATATGTTGTTTTTGGTCTTCTTCTAACCAAGCAAATTAGTTATCGCCGCCTTAATACTTTGGATGATTTTCCATCTCACTCACTTAGCCATCTGTGGACTCTATCGCTGGGGTGGATGCTTCTGATTCTAAACACTGTCTTGTTCTTTAGTACCTCACGATAGTCCAATATATATCTCTGCTGCAAGTATGCCAGCCGTCTGTGTTTGACATCCAGCACTAATAAAAACTCCCTTCACACTTTCCTTCCATCATTATCGTTGTTGTAAAAACTTGAATATTGAAGACTGTTACTTCATTATTTGATGAAAATGATCTCTAAAGACAATCCCATCCTTATTCGATGATTACCTAAGGGCAATCATATCTGGTTTGACGGTAGTGGAGATATCTTTTTAAACACATATGCTTCTAACTTTGACTTATTGGGTTTTACACAAAATCTTTACTATAAACATTGTTTGCTTATTTGAATATTTTATCATTGCTAATGTATGTGCTGGACGTTCTATGCTATTAATTGACCTTAAATTTCAATCACCAGTTGTCTTGGTCTGAAGTCTCTCCATCGTTGTCTTCTATTTCCAACGATACTCTTATGTGCCGTTTGAAGACTTCACCATTGATATATACTCTTAGTTAATAATAATCGCTGTTCATTATATTCCTTAGTTCTACCTGACACAACTGCCGTAAATCTCCATCGTTTCACATCATGGAATTTATATGAATCACAACTTTATGTACTGAAGACTAATCACACCATCATTTCTTTGACGATAGACACATTTTCTTCAATCTGATGTTGTTTTAAATAAACATCAAATTCTCTTTATCAATGATATGGTCTTCTAGCTGTACATTAATCATCGCTGCCATTTATCAGACTCGGACCCTATATAAATTTTCTAACATCCTTTGATGTGTGTATCTTCATATGTAGTTTCCATATGCTGCATACTGCATTCTGAGTAGATGGCATACAGATTTATCATTTTGTTGTTTAATGAACTTATCACATTTACATTAGTGTGTAGTCCCTCCATATGTGTTCACACACCAATAGTAACTATTCACTTGCGGCTGTATATGTATTTGATTTCTAAGGCTTATTCAGGAACAATATTTAGTCAATGTACTTGCTGCTTTCTTTCAATTTATTTTGTCTTGATGTACTATATAGTTACTGAGATTTGCTTGCATTACTCAACATGTTCCTTTAATCACCCTCATATAGCATTGGATTCCAAACAGTTCATTATCTCCCGTTAATTGATGGTGCTATGTGTCTCATCCATTTTAACATCAATGACAATATTTCCATCAGTGACATCACAGCCAAGTAAAAATATATTTAAGGGCATAATTTAACTTTAAAAATGTAAAATGTCAAAACATAAAGTTGGATAATGAGATTGATTTGTTTTCTCTTTCTCATCTCAGATAAATGGTGGCAAGTCTTTGGTGCTAAGGACCACAATTTCCATTTGCATATTGAGCCAGCCATGAAGTGCTTTGGGTTGTCAATGAAATTGGAGTAAGTTTGAGCACATACACTCCAAGCGACACAATATACTATTCATGGAGAGGTTGCATGATCTAGTCTATGTTCATTGCAAGGTTCATCTTAGGTACAGAAAGATTTTAGACACTAACTCGACCCCATCACACTAGGGGAGATTGATCCACGGTTTGAGTAGAGCTCGCTAAGGATAAGAATCTTATCTTTAGTGATGACATCTTGATTCGGTTGGCCAGGCAGATAAAGAAGTTGTGGTTGTAGCCATGACAAAGGATGATAGAGAACAAGCATACACAAGCACAAGTGATGTTGGTGTGGGTAACATGATCACAAATAGATATTATGGTTGTTGCATCATCTAAGACCTACCTTAAACACTTTTGTATGGATGACATTGGCTCTTCTAAGCCATATACCTCTATTTAGCATTTTTGACATTTGTTTGGAACATTTGATGTCATGGATTTCATATCCATGAGTTTTATATACATTTGACAATATTTATATATTTAAATGTGTTATTTCCTTCATCTACAATTTGTGTTTATACTTATGTGATCAAATTAGCTTCTATCTAATGATGTTATTGTGCCTTCAAGGTTTATTTAATAAAGTGTACAAGATACAAGTATTAAATCCTTTAAAATATCTAAATTTTTTGGAATTTTCACTTTGTTGAGTCTTAGTTGAGTTTTTTAACCAAGTCCCAAGCCCAAGTCTAAGTCATGTTTGTTGAGTCTAAGCCAAGTTCGAGTCTCCTAACTATGGATTTGGAGCTGTTGTGTCGCCCATTGCCTTGACCTTCTTCTCAACAACATAACGAAACCAAGTGACTAAAGAATACAGTAGAAGATACAAGGGATATTACCAAATACATCTACATCAGAGTTAAGTCCTAAAACTCATAAAAGAGCACATTAATGACAACGAGCTTGAGCATTCAAGATTCACACATTGCTAATCATTTCCTTATCTTGCAAAGTATAGATTCTATATTGCCCAACTATATACACATATTTGTGAACAAAGCGGTTTAAGAGCCCTAATACAAGAAGGATGACATAGAAAGTGTTGTGAATACCATTTCTTATGATACATTTGTCAAGATCGTCAAGATCCTTATGGTAGCTTTTTATCAAAAGTACTTTAAATTTACAATGTTACCACTTGTTTTGAAAAAAAGCTAAAATATAATTTATTTATGATTTCCTTTCATTCTTTTTCGATCACTCTCTTGTTATAGGTATTTGAAGTTTGAACCATTATAAGGGTTTTGGAGTTGGTAGATTCTGTTAGGGAAAAAAACCATAGGGAATCTATATCATGGAGATCATTAGTAGGGTCAAAGAAGCAATTCAGCATTTATATAGGTGAAATAGAACCAATATGGACCTTAAGGAACTTTATCGATCGGAGGTGAAAATAACAACTCCACAAACATATTCATGCTACTCTATACTATTTGAACCCAAATTTTTCCTTCCACCCATAGTCCTTTCCTTGGTATCTTCTTTTGTTTTCTTTGTTGCTTTGTTCTTTCGCAGGCACCATTTGTGTCCTTGTTGTGGGTGGTTTACCTTGATTGTAAACTTTCAGATCCTTAGACCATTGTTGACCTCTTGTCCGACATTAGTATATCTTATCTTATCTTATCCACCCCCGGATCATATCCTTTAGTTCTAGACTAATTCTCGCCTATGAGGATTATTTAGCCCATTTTGGCTCTGCTTGTTTTCTTTCTTGCTTTTCTTTCCATGGACATCATTCAGTGCTCCTAATGTTGGCAATTGCCTTGTTATACATATTTCAATCCCTTAGACACATGTTGCTGTCTTGTTGGACATTAATAAATTTATCTTATCTCATCTATCTTTCACTTAAAGAAAATGTATAGATTATTTCTAGCCTCAAAACACACATTAGGAGATTGATCCTCAATGTCAAACTTTGAGACCTCACACACAATGAGTTAAAATTACAAGAGGGTGAGGGTAGAGTAGGCATTAATTCTATCAACTTTATGCATTGGTAAAAAATGTTGATTTTATAAAAGAAATGAGCATAAGCAGTATACAAAACAGAATAGTGAACATAACAAAAAATTACTCTAGGAAAAACCTCCAACTAGAGGGAGAAAAACCCAACCACAAACGTCTCTTTATTGATGAATAATAAAAATTTTGAATTACAATTAACATCAAACTAGCTCAACTGTAGTAATAATCATAACCTCTAAGTTTTTGCAAACAATAAATGAAAAATTGTATGCATCCAATTGTCCAAGCAAAAAATGACTATCGAAAATAGTAACCTCAAGCATATGTGAATCCCATCAATAAGTATGAACTTGTCTTTCATACAAAGACGCAGACTCTTCATTGTCCTTCCAATAAAGTGTTTGTTGAGCCAATATAAGTCACTGCCATTAAAAAAGAGAAGTAACTCTTCCATGACTTGAACAGTCTAGGCATGTGAAAGGATAATTGTTGACGTAAAAGAGACCGACTATCTAGATGAAGCATCTACAAAGTGTATAGATAATTATTTATATGAATCGATGAAAGAAAAATATGAATAAAAAACACAACACGTAGAAAAGAGGAAAAGAGGAGCAGGAACACATCACCGAAATAACTATCTCAATCAAATCTAAGACAAAGATATTTCTTGAAGCTAAATCATCAACGCTCCCCCTTAGCTAGGGAGGTATCTTTCAAGATAAAAATACCATGAAGTCTCTCAACATGACATCCACAATGGCTACACCCATTTGTGGAAAAGATTTATATCATAGAATCTCATAACGTGATAACATCATGAAATCACTTAACATGACATCTACCATGCATGGAAAGAACATATACACAAGTGCTCATTGCGGAGTCGCTCAATGTGATGTCATCATGGAGTCTCTCAACATGATGTCCACCATGGCTTATCCCATAAGAAGAAAGAGCAACATCTCTGAAGGAATTTCACCTGATATTTCTCCATTTGAAAGAAATATGCATTTTAGCATAGCAACATTTCTCAAGGGCTTTCACCTCATATTTCTCCGTCTCAGAGAAATATGCATTTTAGCTCACAAAAAAGATCACTAATGTTGAGACTCCCTCTCACCAAGAGCAGCATTCTCCACAACCACAAGCTTGTCTTGAAAATGTGCAAATTTCACTCAAGAGAGGCTTGGTAACAATGTCAATTGTATGTTCATCAATGCATACTTACAATGTCAGTTGTATGTTCATCAATGCATACATGAGTTCAATAGCTTTCCTCATCACCATATCTCTGATGTAATGATGTTTGATTTCCACATGTTTTGTTCCATTGTGAAACACAAGATTCACAAAAAGCTTCACACAACTTGGATCATCACAATGAATCACAATTGGCTCCAACGCTTGACCAAACAATCCTGCAAGAAGCTTTCACAGCCATGTTGCTTCTTGAGATGCTACACATGCTACAATGTATTCAACTTCTACAATACTTTGACTCACAAAAGTTTTCTTTCTGCTACACGAAGAAATCATGGCAGAGCCCAAACTAAAGCAACATCAAGAAGTGCTTTTCATATCAGTTACACTCCTAGCCCAATCAGAATTAGAATAATTTTGTCAATTCGGGTCTACATTTGAAGTATATCTCAAGCCATATCCAACTCTATGACGCAAGTATCTCAAGATATGCTTGGCTGCAACTATATGAATTTGTCTTGGTCCACACAAGCTGATTAAGAGCATTCAATGCAAACCAAATATCTTGTCTAGTAGTTACTAGATACATCAAAGATCCAATCAGTTGTCTATATATGGTGGGATTTATCAAATCAGAGCTAACTGCGGAAACTCTCAACTTCTTCAAATTTGTCTTTGTGGGTGTAGACATGGACTTAAAATCCATCAACCCAAACCTCTTCAAGATATCTATGGTGTATTTCCCTTAACTAAAAATAATCTCATTGAATATTTTCCATACTTACAGTCCTATAAAGTAATGCATAAGACCAAGATCTTTCTTCTCAAACTCAGAGGCTAAATCTTTCTTGCATTTGACAATGAGTCTATCTTCTCTACTAAGAAATAAATCATCCACATAAAGAACCAGTATTAAGGTCTTATCATTAACTATCTTATAATAATGATTTGAATCAACATCATTCTTGAAGAATTCCAAGCTCATCAAGTATTGATCAATCCTTGCATACCATGCACAACATGCTTTCTTAAGGGCATAGAATGCCTTCTTCAATTTGCATACATGAGACCCCTTCCCATGAATCACAAAATAGTGTTGATAGATGTATACTGAGCTACAAGAGAAAATGTTTCCTTATTATCTATCCCCTCCTTGAGAGAAAACCTCTTGTCACAAATCTTGGTTTGTACTTAACAATACTTCCATCAGCTGCATGCTTAATCTTGAAAAGCCACTTGGAAGACATGACTAATTTTTCTTTAGGCCTTTGTACATCCCAAACATCATTCTTGATGGTAGACTGATATTATTCTAACATAGCATCTCTCCAAACTTGTTGACTGGATGCTTCCCCAAAGTTGAAAAGCTCAAACTCCATGATATCACTCGTTAATGTCACATATTCTGAAAATTATTGTGGCCTCTTGCTTTCTCTAAAACTGCCACGAGGAGCTGCATAATTTGTTGTCTCGTGCATAGTTTGTCTAGCCCATAGAGATCTCTTTCTACCTACAGAAATATTACTTGGCCCATCAGTTGGCTATGGGATGAGCTGAATAAAAAGCCTCTTTTGGTTCAGCAGCCTCCCTCTGAATATTAGACAAATGATCAAGATAAATGTCCATCCTAAGGTTTCTCTTGTTCTTCGTTATCTATCTCCATGGAAGACCCTTTCGATATTTGAAGGCAACTTCCTCTTCAAAAAGTACATCCCTGCTGATCTCAATTTGTTTTTGCCCTGGAATATAGATCCCATAGGCCTTTAAAGACTCACTATAACCCACAAGTATTCCTTTCTTGCTTGATAGTTCTAGTTTAAATCTTTTATATTCAGGCACATGAATATAAATAGGACTAACAAAAATTCTTAAGTGACTAACTTCAGGTTTGATACCTGTGAAGGCCTCTTCAGGAATCATATTTTCTAATATTTGAAGAGGGCTTCGGTTCCAAATATAGACAACAGTTTTGGAAGCTTCTGCCTAAAGAAAAGTCTTAAATTTTGATCATGAATTGTGGCTTTAGCTGCCTCAACCATGGATTTGATTTTCCTTTCAGAAACTCCATTTTTGCTGAAGGTTGTAGAGGACAAACAACTCCCTCTTGATCCATGCCTCAATGCAGAAATTTTGAAAACCTGCAAAAGTGTATCCTCCGTTATCTGATCTCAAAACCTTGATCCTTTTGCTGGACAGGTTTTCAAATTTCAACCTAAGCTTTGAATTCTTTGAATCTATTAAGTAATTCCTCAGACTCCTTAGATTTCAAGAAATAAATCCAAGTCTTTGGAGAATAGTTATCAATAAAAAACACATAATACCAAAATCCACTCAAAGACGCCACAAAGATTGGTCCACATAAATTAGAATGAATCAGCTATAAAATTCATTTTGATCTACTTTCACTACTTCGAAAACAACCTTCAACATTCTTACCCAATGCACATCCTTCGCAAATGTCATCATGCTCCTAACTAAACTTTGGTAAACCAATAACCATCTTCTCCATGGATGGAAGAGTTTTCAAATGTAAGTGAGCAAGTCTTCTATGTAATAGCTCACTTGAATTGATGGACTGATGCATTAATCATTATGCTTGAATTGGATGAAGAGAAAGTTTGTACAACTGTAGACTCTCTTAACGAACACCAATCACACAGGCAGATTTGATGCTAGAGCTCTTTGTCCAAGTAAGAACTTTTCCATCAGAAAATGCAACTTGATGCCATTTGCCCTCCATTGCTGAAATTGAGACCAAATTTCTTTTGATTCCTGGAATAAACAAGCCCTCGCTCAAATGAAGAGGAATGCCAGAATCTAGATGAAGAGAAGAGGCTCCAGCACCTCTCACTAAATGAGTTGCATCATCTCCAATTATTACTTTTAAATGGGTTTCTCTTTCTACCAAATCAGAAAGATGCTCTCAATATCCAGTAATGTGACGAAAAGCACCACTATCAATCAACCAGGTGTTGTAGTCAGTTGGAACATTGCTTTGAAGAGCTCAGATGAGAGATATCCTCTTGAGTTGTCACTGGATTCCTTTTTAGGTGACACCTCATCAACACTCGCAGCATCAGTGTGACGTTCAGATCTTTTTACACAATCTCGAGCATAGTTATTAGTGACCATACTTGTCACCTCTGAAACATTGAATGTGAGCGAAATCCTCCTTCTTTGGTTCAGGAGATGAATCAGAATTTATATCTCTATTACTCTTGAAATTGCCTTTTCTCCTTTCACTTCCTTTCCTTCTGAATATTTGAGTAGTTGAACATGATTTCCTTCATTATGAGAGCTTTGCCCATTTCCTCTTGTCGCCAACCTGTATTCCTCTTGCAGGCAATCAACTCTAAGAGGATCAAACTTGGAAATCTTAGATCTTCCACAAATGCCTTGGATAAAAAACTCCCCAGATTGAGGAAAACCATTCATTGCCAACATAACTAGGTGTCTACCTTTAATTAGATCTCCAATTGCATATAGTTGATCTTTTAACACAGTAATCTTCAAGGAGGAGGACATGGCAGACTCCCCTTTAGCCATTTTTATATGATGAAGTTGTTGTCTAAAGGCAAGAGCTCTGCTGGTATTGTTGATCTCATAAAGGTCTTGAAAAGTCTTGAACATGACTCTGGCTGACTTCATCTTGGATATGATTGGCACAAGATGATCCTTGACATAATCTATCAAAAAGTTCCTAGCCTTAATGTCATTGTTCTTCCATTGAGTTTTCTCAGCCTCATTGGATGGCTCAGGCACATCATTTTCCACAAATTCTAAATCAGTTCCTTCCAATGTGATAAGAACTCTAAATTTCCAAGAGGTGAAATTCAATGTGCCATCAAACCTATCTTCAATTTTTAGGCTGTTCACCATCTTTGATCTTTAGAAAGACTTATTCAATCACGAAGAAAAATAAGAAAACTTCACTGCTTGAATGAATCTAATCCTTGTTCTCATAAAACCTGCTCTAATACCATGTTGATTTTTATACCAGAAATGAACAAGCAGCATACAAAACAAAATAGTGAACATTAACACATAATTACCCTAGGAAATCCCTCCAGCTTCAGGGAGAAAAACTCGGACACAAAATGTCTCTCTATTGATGAATAAGCAGAAGTCTGGATTACAATTAACATCAATGTAGCTCAACAGTAGTACTAATCATAACATCTAAGAATCTGCATATAATAAATGAAAAACTGTATGCATCCGATTGTTGAAGCAAAAAATGACTATCAAAAACAGTAACCTCAAACATATGCGAATGCCATCAGTTTGTATGAACTTATCTTTCATACAAATAAGCGAACTCTTCATTCCTTCAATGAAGACTCTGTCGAGCCAATATAAGCAACTGTCCTTAAAAAAGAAAAGTAACTCTTCCATGACTTGAACCATCCAAGCATATGAAAGGATAACTGCTGATGTAAAAGAGAGAGATGACCAGCTGTTTAGATGAAATGACTACAGAGTATAGATAATTATTTATGTGAATCGATGTCAGTAGAGTATGAATAAAAAACACATGGAAAAGAGGATCAGAAACACATCATAGAGATAACTATCACAGTTGAATCTGAGAGAAAGATATCTCCTGAAGCAAAGTGTTTAAGTCCTAATACAAGAATGATGGCATAGAGAGTGTTGTGAGTACGATTTCTTATGATACATTTGTCAACATCATGGAAATCCTTGGAAGTAAGCTTTTTATCAAAATTACTTTAAATTTACAATGTTAACCCTTGTTCTAGAAAAAAAATTATGATTTTCTTTAGTTCTTTTTCATCCACACTCTCGTTTTGGGTGTTTGAACTTTGAACCATTGTTAGTGTTTTGGAGTTGGTAGATGGGGTTAAAAAAAACCATGGAGAGTCTATACGCAACCATGGGTGGGGCAAAGAAGCAATTTCGCATTTGTATCGGTGAAATAGGGTTAATAGGGACCCATATGGGGCATTATTGATCAGAGGTGAAAATAATAACTCCACAAACGTATTCACACTACTCCCTATTATCTGAACCCAATTTTTTTCGTCTACCTTTAATTTATAGAAAATGTATAAGTTATTTCTAGCCTCAACACACATATGAAGAGGTTGATCCTCAATAACAACCTTTAAGATGTCACACACAATGAGTTAATAAGTTACAAGAGAGTGAGGGTGGAGTGAGCATTATTTGTATCAACTTTATGCATTGGTAGAAAAGACACTCTAAATGCAAGATTGAAAAATGATGTTTAATTATAGCTTGCAACTTATTTTTTAAGATAACTAAATTCTTAATTTCATACAAACTTGTAAGTGTTCTTGCAATTTTTTGGTGGCAAGATTTTGCTGCCACAATGCTTAATCTTCAAAATCTTGCCATCCACGTTCTATTCCTGCCTTGAAGTGTCGTGTCTCTAGTTGTGAGTGCAACTAGAGCATTTTTTAGGCTATTCACAAAGTGCCTTGACGCAAAGGCACTTCAATGACCTTGTGTTTGTGTGATGCAAGCCTCAATTATATTAAAGGAAGGTATAGAGGTGCATGCGTATGACCTAAATGACATTGATCTATATTTGGGTTGTGAAGGATGTAAATACATTGCTTAGTATTGATGAGATCGCTGATTTGAGAGGGGTGAAGATAAATGGAAGACGAATGTGTCAAGTGGCAAAATCCATGAGTTCAAAAGGAGAGTTCAATGAATCATCGTAGGGTTCAACCGCATCATTTTCCCATCCTCAGACTTAAATTATGTCCACCCAAGATACTAGATAGCTAAATGGCATCCAAAATTATGACATGGTCTAGTATAGAAATATATTCTGGCATAGTAGTTGTATTCTCCAGGAAAAAGTGATTCTTAGCCTTAAGAAAAGACATGGAAAAATCAAGTAATTAAGATCAATTGCCACATACCATAGAAGCATTGGTAGTAAAAGAGCAAGATTTAAATTAAATAAAAAGGGCATAGGTACTCTTCAATGAAGTTGCAATTTTATGAAATAAAAAGGAATTGGCATATTAAAAGAATCGCAATGGTTCAAATAGCCACTTCCAATAAGAGGATAAGTAATATTATAAAATGAAAACTACTAGTTAAAGTTAATAAGGGGCGCATGAAGACTTATGCCCTTTGGACAAATTATACATTTAAAGAGACCAAGCAAGGAGTGTCGTTGAGAAAATATTTTATTATCAAATTTTTACATCTTTTAGAGCATGGAATTACAGCTCAAATAACTTTAGGATGAAAACCATCTAGATCTAGAATTGGAGGATGAGAACCCACAATTCCTAAGACTAATTTCACACAGGAATTGCTCTTGTGCGAATTTGATTAACTATCAGAAATGTTCATTGGAAAAAGTTTCTTGCAAATCTGTCCTCATTAATTAAAAACTCAACTTGACTATATATTGCCAAGTCCAAGTTTTTTTAACTATAGTTTGGGGCATGCACCTAAGAATACTTCTGCCACTTAGTTTAAATGAAAATGTTATGATTAACAAAAACGGACTGAAGCTCTTAGTTTAAATGAAAATGTTATGATTAACAAAAACGGACTGAAGCTAAACAAGAGAAAATTGTTAGGAAAAAACTGGTTTACAAACTTCTGAGGTATATAAACTCAAACAAATGTACATTAACAAAGAAACCTCAAGACGACAATGTTCATTTAACAAACAATATTTTGAGCCATCCATTGAAAAATTGAGCCATAATGACAAAGCTTACTCCAACAGTATTGTTTGCAAGGTCCAGCATCCAAAATCCTATTACAAACACAACAGCGGCCCTAGGTCGTGTGCCTTTATAAGTACTGCATTCAGATAGGGAATTGAGGTCAGGACGCTGTCTACAGAGCATTATGTTCATAATTCAATAACAGGCTATCAATATTAATGGGTCACCAAACAGGCAGATAGCATGTTCAAAAGTAAAATAATGCTTATAAATAAAAGACAACAATTGTGTAAGAACAACAGACACATTTGGCAAACAATGCTTACTTGCAACTCTCATGTGTATCCCCTAAAAGGTATCCAATATCTGCAGAAAATCCTATAATGGTCACCTGATTGGCAAGTTAAATCAAACTTGATCAAAGGTACAGATAAACTCGTGAAAACAATGGAAAGTGCACAGATACTGTGACAAACAAAAGTTAAAAATAACAAGTTATTATATATTCTCACTGCAAAGCAAATCATGAGAGCCCCAGAAAAAATGAAGGGGCGTCTTCTTCCATATATGGATTGGCATTTATCACTCCACACACCAACAATGGGTTGCACCTAAAAATAAAAACCAAACAAATCATAATAAGTTTTTATTCACAGTTTATGAATGACAGATATAATAACACACTTGCAGTATTCTTAGCCTCTAATATTTATTTAACAAGTAAAGAAAAAGACTGTACCATCAACCCAAAATTATACCAAACAAATAGAGTTAAAACCACAACTGCAATTAAACATGTTCAGCCTAGTCATTCTCACTCAAACCATAATTCATGAAATTGTTATTAAAATTTAAACTGTATGCAATAAAAAATTCACAGATTTGAGTAAAATTAACCATCTGACCTTTCATTATAAGTTTATAATGTGAAATTCTAATTTCCTCAGGTAGACATATCATTCTGTTTCCAATAGATACACCAAAAACTTAAAATCTGATCACTGGTTTTCTGTAGGAAAATTTTAGATATTTTATACAAACCAACCAGATGCAATCTGCTGTGAAGCTCTACAAATACATGTCAATACAATAATCAAAGCAGAAAAATGCACAAGAAAACCATATAAACACCATCAACAAATTCTGTTTTCATCCACAAGAAAGCTAACAGATAACAACTGTAACCCATGCTTATAAGAACTCTTATGATAACATGATTGCCACAAACAGAATTCATGAACAGACAATATGATTCAATGAGATGTAATTTTAGTTTCCAAATTATTGTTTGTATAGTTATATACAAAATACAGAGGAGTAGGAGCTGAAATTACTTACCACAAGCCCTGTAATTGGACCACAAAGCCATATAAATGAAGAGAATTGATGTCCTATTCCAAGTGTCTGCATGCAAGGAATGTAAATCATTACATATAGGAATTTACCAGAAACAGCTATTGAATAGCACCCACGGTTTCCATGCTTAGTATTCAGTAAAGGAAATTAAATTGAACTAGAAAGAAATACTTCATCAAGAATTTCAGATTTTGGGTTTAATATTTTGTCAGAAGAAAAGACCCCTCCATGTATATCTTATGAATCTCAACGTATGTAGTTAGTCTGCATGACCTTGAAAGCTTACAAAATTCTTCTCTAAGTAGTAGGTTGTAAAACCATAAAAGAAATGGTTATTCTCAATAAACGTAATTTCAACATACTTAACAATTAACAAAAACTCTCAGAAAACTGTAAACGAAGAAAAGAATCAGAAAATTTGCCAGTAATTGCCCTTGAATTTTGATCTTTTATTAGACCTTCCCAGTACGTTACTTTATGGTTTTCATTGTGTTGTATATCCTATCATGAGTTATCTCATGTTTAGTGGTTTAACCCCATGAATTAAAAATAAAAAGGTTGAACACTTACTAGTGCAGAAAGTAGATTTCACCTAGGATAAAAATTAAAACCCTCTAGAACCTGAAGCAATATGTAGGTGGGTTCTTTCAGAGTGCTCTAATTGTCATAACAGGCTACCTAAAGTGCATACTATAATGAAAACTAAAATGTTCCAAATATATGAATCATGAGTGGACAACTGAAATTCCTACATATCGGACATCCGCATTAGGGGACACATAATAAATACAAAGAGAAAAGTAAGAATTTAGATTGTATAGTTGCCAGCTATGATTAAAATGGATGTACTTGATTGCCCATGGACCTTAATCCATCTAACCATATAGAATCACATTGTTGAATTCCTTCAAAGCAATACTGGAAATGGAAAAACAAATGAAAATCAAAGATGTACACCAGCCCATTGATTACTCTAAAGTGCTTGCCTGTAATTTAGAGTAGGTACACTTAATTGTTTAATAGTCAACCATTCTCCATCATAGATGTAAAACTCAGAGAGTACTCTGACAAGTTTTTTTTTGCTCTGAAAGTTTTTCAGCTAAAAACTTGCCGTTAAAACTCACCAAGTTTTTGAACAAGTCCAAGGGAAAAACTGGGCCACAGTAAAACTAAAGTCCCACAGAGAAAAAGTTCATTTACATTTCATTTTTCTTGCTCTCAGTTGCTCCTCCAGCAAAACAAAGCCCTCCCAAATTTCTTCAGGTCCATTTGCAGCAACTTTGCACTAGGGAGTGAAGATTTGAAGAGTATTTTGACTGTATTCAAAAGAAAATTGGATTTCCACACAAGATTTCTTATTTTTTACTCTCTTTTTTAAAATATTTTACTACATTTTTGCTGCATCTAAGTTTATAAAATATCATCAGTGCGTTGCCTAAGTGGTGAAGGGGCACCTGATGCAAGGATGGTTGTCATAAGGCCATAAGAAGATCCATGAGTTGTCTTGAATTTGCAAGGTCTATTATGAGTCTGACCATCATTTATGTAATCAAGGCTAATAAGGCCAAATGAGCTCATGGTAATGGGTGATTGTAATCAATTAGTCATATTTGGCCATATTAAGCAAATGAGCCAATAGTGTCATGTAAGGGCTTAGAGGGACAAGATAGGAGTTTAGTTTTGATTTGTGTTCTTGAGGTCTTTAAATGAAAAATATTGATGTAATAGGAATGATAGCTAAGGCTTGGTGCAAAAAGAATTATAAGTTGTCCATTTAACAACTAAATGTTGGCAAGTTGACTACATGATTAAGGGATCAAAGAACCATTGGAATTTATTTGGGTAGTTTAAGAAGTTGCTGTTGGTTTCCAATCATGATCAGGCTTATATATAATTGTAATGCCCAAAAATAAAAAAGCAAGTTTTCTGCACTTTTCTCTCGTTTTGTTCACTATAACAGTCTGATTGCAGACGTTATTTTCATGTGAGGCTTTAACACATTGATTCATAGTTAATTGGGATTAATGAAGATCTGAAATTGAATACAAACCAATTTGGTTTTTGTCTCATTTAAATCCACTTGGTATTAACAAAGATATTCAGATTTTTGTGTAAACTAATCAAACCCTTACTAGGGTAATCAGTAAGTTTCTAAAGTGTAGAACTTGGATGTTGCACATCCATCAAACCCTCAGGCTTCGCATGAATATGGTGGAGGGTCTGTAATTTATGTCTTTATGCTTTGCAGGAGATCGTGCACAGGTTAACACATGCATTGGATGGAGAGGAGCAATAAAAACTGTCTAAGTCCGGAAAAAGACAGTGTCTTCAAATGTAAAGAAGTTTATGCAATCAGGATTTGTGAGGAAGAAACTAATTTAGTAATATGTGAGGGAGAATTTTAGCAGTGCTCTAGTAATTGGTAGACAAGAGAACACACTGTTAAGGTCAAGTTGGTTTGTCTCCATGCAGATGTAATTGTTTGTCTCAGATTAGACAGAGTATAAGGATCAGAGCATTAAAGTGAGTCCATTTATGTTTAAGGGGTTGTTTGGTGTGCTAAATGCAATGAGAGAGAAGTCCTTTAATGTTGTGGGAAGTCAAGATTCTAAGGTTCAAGGAGTAGTTGGACAAGGGTCTGTGGGAATGTGAGAACAAATGGGCAGTCACAGTCCATTTAAAATTCACCATTTGCAGTTGATGTTATTAGTGGGTTTTGTGTAGCATTGTGGAGTCATTAGTATGGTCAAAGAGAGACAGAAACTAGGTTGACATTGTGAGGAGACAAAAGGTGAATGACTGTCATAGGGAAAAGGTGTGATCAGTCAATAAGAGGGATCTGATCAATCATGAAAAATGGAGTTGTGTTTTGGATTGGAGTTGATATGACCAATGCAAGTGTTTGAGTAGAGTGTGAAGTTGCAGAGAGTGCCGAGGCCTAGTGCAAGGAGGCCAGGCCCTAGGGGTCATTGAGATGGTAAAAGAGTTTGAGACAGAGGTTGTGATCGGTTTATGATCAAGGATCTTGATGATTGATACCTTGTTGAAGACATTGGAATGGTGAAGGTTGTTACAAAGGAGGAGAAATGAAGAGTTTTGAGATGATTGTGAATGAGTTCATTACCCTCTGCATCACTATGTACTCTAACTAGATTTAGATTATAAAGAACAAGATTCATCACCATTTTTTGGAAAAAAAAATCTGTTTTTTTCATTTTCGCATTATTTCCAAATCCTACCTATTGTTTTTTATTTGAATCCTTTTTTTAAGAAACTGCTTAGATTCTTAAATTAGGTTAAATGTTAACTGATTTCAACTAAACTATATTGAATTCAACTAATTTAGTTTGTTTGCATATTTTAATTAACATATTATCAATTTGTGATTTCTTTTTGTATGCGTAGATTACTTTATGGACAATACAGAAGGTTCTACAACCAAATCAATTTCAGGCTCTGCCTCGTCAGTGTCAACGTTGACCATCATCTATAGGCACTCGTTCTCCAAAAGCTAGAGACCCTGCTTGAAAGGATGCCTATCAAGGACCAGAACTCAGGTCAATTTTTTGCATTGAATGTGAAAAAGTGAAACATATTGGCATAAGCCACCTCAAGTACCACCTTGCATGCATCCACTATCACAATGCCAAGGGTTGCGATGGAACCACTAAGGAAATAAAAAAGAAACGAAGGCCATACTTGCACCTGCGGAAGAGAAAAATTTGCAAAGTGAGAGGGCAAGGCAAACCATGGCAGCATCCATAACTGCTGCTCAAGGTGCTCTACCCAACCTTGAATCAGATGAAGATGCACTTCAAAGCACAGTAGGCTCTCTTTCTGACCCATGTATCCAAATACATCTACCACCACCATGGGCACCACTTCTACTTCTGGTAGAGCACCAACATCATGCCTTTGCATTATTATTTGGTGCCTAGAAAAAGCACAACCATAATTGGAGGGGTGTAACAGGGAGGTGCATGAATATACAGACATTGCATGTGTTGATATTCGGTTCTCTGATTGCATCTCTTTCAACATGCCAACAAATCCTTATTGGGAAAATTTGATTACTGTTTATCTATGTTTTATGACCACTCCAACATAGAGTAAAATACCAAGCATCCTATTCTCTCTTGAACAAGGAAGTCTTAGATGCTAAACAATTTGGCAACGTGTGATCAACTAAGACAATCCCAAGGTTTACAATATATACTAGTGACTTTGTGTTGGATATAACTCAGTTTATATGATGTGATATTGCTAGTAATCATGAGGAAGCTTTCAAAAATGTTCCTGAATGTAATCAATTATTTTCCCTCAAAGTGGTTGGAGCTTAAATTCTTGAACCAGCTTGAACTTCAAAGAAAGACAAAAAAGGAAAGGGTTTAGAAAATCCAATCTAACACCTAAGAACAGTGATATCAGTGGATGATACTTAGATGAATAAATTCCTTAACCAAGCTTGCTTTGCCAAATGAAACTACACAAATAGTATGCCATCTCCAAAGGTAACAAAGGATTTTCATATTGTAATCATTCATCCAAATACCCAATACTAGCGCAATCTAAATGAACATCCACAATCAAACTTAATGCGTAAATTGAGTTTAGACAAACCATGCACTCTAGTTTGTAATCAACAAAAAACAAATGGTATGAACACGGAATTCATCATACATCTTCACATGTCTCCACTTCAATCAATGAACTTTAACTAAAACTTGGATAAGAAGAAACAGTCTAACATGTTGAAACCACAAATAAAGTTCACCATATCTTCAATGAAGGTCATATATTGATATCGAACATAGTCATGGCAACAATCTATAATCTCCTCCTACCGCTACTTTCACTTGTTTGCTCCTAATACTAAAGACTAATTGACCACCTCCTTACAAATGAGAAGGCCAAGCCTTTTGTGGACCTCTCAATTACAATGAAAGGCCTAGGCCAACTTGAAATTAGCTCAAAAATGCCTCAATGACCTTGTCTTTGTGCAATATAATCTTCAGTTATGCACAAAAAAAGGAAGAGGAAATTCCAAGTGATTCAACTGATTTGGATGAGATAGATCCTTATTGTGCTTAGATAGCACAAACGAAGCCTCTACTGTTTACTGGGGAAGAGATCCATAATTTAGAGAGGTAGGCTATAAAGGAGAGGCGAGCTATGGAGGAGGGCCAAGGGGTGGATTAAAAATTGTCATTGGATGACATTGAGGAGGATAAGGAGTCATTGTCAATACCACAAGCATCTACAACTAGGATGGAGGTCAAGCCACATTGCCACAACAAAGCAAGGTGGAGGAGCCACAGCAAACTCCTAGGAATGGACCCTCTAGTTCCACCTCTCCCTTTGTTTTCACTAGAGTTGGCAAGAGGAAGATGTAAAAATGTTTTGATGTAGCATTTACTTTTAGTTTGACAAAAACAATTTGATATTTTTCTTTTGTTTTAGACTATCAGCGATCAATATTCCACTTGAAAATGCCATTTCATATCCAATTTGCATGCAAATCAATCAAATGTAACTACATTCATCTTATTTCTTTTATGTACTCATTTATTGACTCATTGAATGCACCTCCTCATTGATTTTTAAAAAACAAGTGCATTTCTAATCAAGAACGTCTAACTAAGAGAAGATCCATCTCTTGGAGTAACAATCCACAAGAAGCACAAACATCCAACCAAGACAAGATCCATTTCATTGGAGTAATAATCCATCATAGGAAGTGCGAACAGCCAACCAAGACAAGATCCATTTCTTGGACTAACAATTCTGCAAGAGGTAGAAACATCCACCTAGGACAAGATCCATCTCTTCAAGTAACAATTACAAAAATAGTGCAATTTGTATGATGTAACCTATGCCCACTCCACAGCAAGCCTTATCTAGTGTCTTTGTATGATGTAGCCTAGTATATTCTATTACAGACCTTACATAGTGCCTTTGTATGATGTAGCTCATGTCCATTCCACTGCACCAATCTTACCTTTATATGATGTAGCAGCATGGCCCATTCCACTACAGGACTTATCCCTTGCCTTTGTATACTGTTCCATGCCCATTCCATTGCAGGTCTTATCTAGTGCCTTTGTATGATGTAGCATAATTCATTCCACTGCAAGCTTTATATAGTGAATTTGTATGATGTAACTCTGACTCATGCCCATTCCATTACAGGACTTTGCCTTTCTATGACATAGTATGGTCCATTCCACCGCAAGACGTATCCCTTGCCTTTGTATGATGTAACCCATGCCCATTCCACTGCAGGTCTTATCCCTTGCATTTGTATGATGTAACAGGATACATTCCACCACAAAACTTACCTATCTTGCAAGGTTTTAATTAGAAATCATTGATCAATACAAATTGTTATTTATCATTTCTAATGACTACTGTCCGCACCTTTCCTTTACCCCTTTGTATTCTGTCCTCTATCCAATTCATTTATAGTAACTTGGATCTCTTTTCCTCGGTATTTTTCCTACGGGAATAAGATCAACTACTATAATTTCAAGTGATAGATAAGAAATAATATGAGATGTCCAATTGTTTTTTTACTTTTTTTCCCATGCCATGTATACATATCGAGATACTCAAATCACAGATTGCAGATTATAATAATGATTGTTATGGGTCTATTCTTTGATTCATGTTTGTTTCTTCCTATTAATATCTTTCTCTGTTGTGGTTCTCAAAATCAATTTATATCCTTGCTCGCTCATATCCAAGAATCTTTTTAATTCATCTTCCTCTTTATTTACTGTTGATTGGAGGAATTGAATCCAGTACATATTTTCCTTGTTCCCCTCAAGCTGGCAGTAACATGCTCTGATACCACTGTAATGTTCCCTTTCTGGGTCACCTTATAATTTGTCCTAGATTCACAAATCCAAAATGAAACAGGAGTAAAAATGTAGTTAGAGATATAATTGATATTCTTCTATTCGATGTATATCTTATTTATTTCCAATTGCTTTTAATCTATCCTTCTTCAAATCTGCACATACCCTACTCATAAATCTTGTTGTGAATGGTGTTATGAATTTGTCATTGAATCTGTAAATCCGTTCCTACCTTTACTAATTTCCCATACCTTTTTAAATCAGAAATTTATTGTTCTCTTTCTATTCTTTTATATATACTCCTCACATACATGTATATTTTAACCAGCCTGAATATTTATCATGTTCCCAATTAAGTATATATAATGGTTAGATAAGGTCCTCTATTTCTTCTGAGCCAGTAATTAAGGTGAGTTCTCAGCCAAGAACAAATTCCAAGGCAGCGACAATTGAATTCAGTCTACTTCAATGTATAGTTGTATCAATGTATGGTGACCTCATGTTTGTGGTTTTTTGACTCGCCATTATTGCAGTGGTTGGACCTCCAGTAAAGTCTAGACAAGCTAATGATAATGATATGAGACCTTTGGCATGAACAGATGTGTGTTTCAACACAAAGGAGTTCTTATGATGGACACCATTCTGGAAGGAATTGACAGTAGCTCTTATGATGGACACCATTCCGGAAGGAATTGACAGTATGGTCTGGCCGACTTACGACATTGTGTATCCTTCAATATCTAACACAAAATCTCAGTTAACTGTACACAAATACTGTTGAAGTTCAATGCCCAAAACAGTGGAAGTTCTTTTCTCCCTATGATTCGACCAGGATGACCCCAAGCTGTCCTTCTCTAAACTCTGAATGTTGCATTACAACAATTTCTACCTGCATACCATTGAAACTACTAGTTTCTCCATCACTCTTCTTCCTGTAGTATGTAATTGCTGACTGTATGGTGTGATTGCTGAATCCATTATCAAGTCGCTAAGTAGATTATTAAATCCCTGTGTGGATGCCGATTGACTGTATTGGATGGTCCTCTCCCTTTCCTTGCTGTGTCACTCATAAATACCTGCATGGATGGGAAAGGTAGCAACCATTCTTTGGTAACTGTTCTGTATTATAAAAGTACTAATTTATATATGATTTATTCAGTATTATTTTATTTATATTATTTATATATATGGTTTGTATGTAATATAGTAAATGTCTTATAATATATGTCACTTTCTGTATTATCATATTAAATTAGGTATCTATATTTGATTTATTATATCAATTTATATGTCATATTCTTTTATATCATGTTAATAGTATAGTTGCATAATAATGAATTATATTATAGTTTATGCAATCAGATTTCCACAATCCATGATTTATAATGTTGATTTTCTGGAATAGATTGTGTAGAGATTTTTCATCAACGTTTCGAATCACACTACGTGATCCATCATCAGGAAGAGAGAGCAAGAGGTGTCAAATTATGTAAGAAGCAGATTTGGCATAGGGTCACAATTTAAGGAGACCAGGAAGAGAGGGACTGCACACGCCCCAACGCAAGTCAAAAGAAGTAAAAATAAAAATACAGACAAAAACAAGCATGGGGGAGAGACAAAACCACCCAAGACACAAAGAGAAAGCACCAAGAGAGACCATTATAAATGATTTGATGCGTGCATGTTTAGAGGGTGTTTTTAAAAGTCTACCCATTAGTAATAAAAAGTAATAACAATTAATGCGGGGGTGAAAATAACTAAATAAATACAAAAAATAATAAAAAGATAAAATAAAAGAAAAAATTTTAAAACATAAGAACAAACACATCTCAATCTATATGTTTATGTAAGTATGCAAGTGGATAATATAAACAAGCGTCCAAATATCAAAGAACTCCCATCCTAAATCAGAAATTGAATGAGTATATATATATATCTATATATACTTACGAATAAGCGGGCAATATATAAAGCAAAAACAAACAAGTGGCACAAAGTAACATATATACACATATATATATATATACATAAATATATATACATTAATATATATACATAAATATATATATATATATATTAATGTATATATATTTATGTATATATACAAATGTATATATCTATATATATATATATATATATATATATACATAAATATATATATATGTATATATGTATGTATCTATATATATAAATATATGTATGTGTCTATATATATATATATATGTATGTGTCTATATATATATATATATATATATATATATATAATGTGCACACATCACGACTAGAAGAAAACAAACGCAAAAAATAAATGAAAAAATAATAAACAACCCCCATACCCAACCCACGCAAGGAACTAGATACAAATGATACCACAAAGCAAGAGAATGCAAAACAAATATATAAATGAAATAAACTAACGCAAAAGTAACAAGGGAATCAACCCCACACGAAGGGACGAAAACAAAAATGACAAGAGATAATGCGGAGGAGAGAGGAAGAAACGCCAAAGACATAAAAGAAGAAGTGGCCAACCTGGGGTAACGTGCAAGGCACCAGAGGAGAGGAGAGGGGGAGAGAGGACAAGAACCGAGGAGAGAGGAGCAGCAAAGCAAGACGGACGGAGAGAGAAAGAGCTGAACCAACGCAATGAGGGTGTTACTCCGCATAAGTCACCAAAGGATGCCACGAGGGATTGAGAAGCCATCCATCATCACGATTGAGGTTGATGGGGTGGTTAATAATTTCAACTGCTTCTTTAAGCTTCCTCTTAAAATAGTTGTCCTCGTGGGAAATGATTTGCGTGTCCTCCAAACATATGTGATGCTTGGTCAAGGAGGAATGTTCAGCAAGCGCCAATTTGTAAACCCTATCGTGTCTAATGTCTGCCACATGCTCCTTGATACGGGTGTGGAAGGAGCGGCCTGTTTCGCCAATATAGGGTGTACCACAAGAGCAGACCACTTTGTAAACCCCTGAGTTGGCATACGAATCTATGGGGTCTTTGATTGGTGGGACACGATTCTTGAGCTTGAAGAGGGGCTTGAAAGCAACATGCAACCCATTTTTGGACAGGATCTTGGCAATCTTATGGGAAATGCCTTCCATGAAAGGGAGGGAGGCAAACAGAGTACGAGGGGGGGGAAGAGAAGGGGGCGAGGAGGCAAAGTGGAGGGACCTAGCTTGGTTTAGGGCCCTAGAAATTTGCCTGGTAGAATAACCATTCAGCCGAAAGACTTGGCGAAGGTGGTTGAGCTCAAGGTTTAGATGATCAACATCACAAATCCTATAGGCTCTTAGGGCCAAGGTCTTGAGAGTGCTAGTTTTATGGCTAGGATGGTGGTGGGAGGACGGATGAATGTATAGGTCGGTATGGGTGGCCTTTCTAAACACACGACGGCCGAGGGAGCCATCCGATTTCTTGATGAGCAAAACATCAAGGAAAGGCAATTGGTTGCTAGACTCTAGCTCTTTGGTGAAAGAAATACAGGGGGTCAAATTGTTGATGTGCTGGTGGAACTCTTCTAAGTTGTCCAGCCCATGAGGCCAACAAACGTTAGTATCATCTACATATCTTTTCCACCATTTAGGTTGAAGAGGAAAGGAACGAAGGGCCACCTCTTCAAAATGCTCCATATACAGGTTGGCGATGACAGGGGAGAGAGGGGAGCCCATGGCCACACCATCAACTTGCTCGTATATGACCCCTTGAAAGGAGAAAAAGGTTGACCTGAGGCAAAGCTCGACCAGACTGGCAATCTCCGCATTGGTCTTGCGCTTCACGATTTCAATGGAATCGGGGATAGGGACCTTCGTGAAGAGAGAGACCACGTCAAAGCTTACCAGGACATCATTGGCATCAAGTCGAGTATCCTTGACAAATTGCACAAAGTGAGAGGAGTCTTTAACAAAGGAATCAGAATTGCCTATCAGAGGAGAGATTAACTTGGCCAAATGAGCAGCCAAGGGATACGTGGGGGAACCTATAGTGTCAACTATAGGTCTAAGCGAGATGCCCCCCTTGTGGATTTTTGGGACCCCATAGATACGAGGAGTAACTTCCTTGGAGGGAACCAACTTTTTCTTGATGTCATCATCAAAAGAAGAGGCCAAGACACACCCTTTGACTTTTTTTAAGATTTTACCACAAGGGTTACGAGATAAGGTTTTATAGCTAGTTGAGTCGGAGAGGAGGTCTAGCATCTTGGAGACGTAGTCTTGTTTGTTCATAATGACCGTAGCATTGCCCTTGTCAGCTTTGATGATTGCTAGGTCGTTATGGCGCAACAAGCTTTTGAAAGCAAGAAGCTCAACCTTGGGGATGTTGCCCCTCGGTGGTTTGGCCCGCCTGAGGGCGACTGCACAATCCTGTCTGATAATGTCAGCAACATTATTAGGGAGAGCGCGGATGGCATTCTCAATCTCAATGAGGAAATCAACCCGAGGTATGCTACGAGGTGCCATCGCAAAATTGAGGCCCCGCTTCAAAAAGTTGAAAGAGTGGGGGTCGAGAGTGGCGTCAGATAAATTGACGACTAATTTGCTCTCCCAGTTGGACACCAAATAAGAAGATATCGGAGAGTCAAGACGACGGGAAGGGGGACAAGGCTCAAGAGAAGAAAGAAGAACCAGCGGTGAAGATCCCAAAGAGGGAGAATGCGAGGTGGGAGGAGCACCCCCGTTCCTCTCCTTCGTAATCCTACTCCGTGGGGAAGTGGGGCCCAAAGGAGAAGCAAGGGTGCGGGAGGGAATGAAAGGAAGACCATTACTCCCATCGTACAGAGCTACAGCAGACAACGGCGGAGAAGGGGTGACGGGTTGACAAAATGTGCGAGTCACATCATCCAAAGACAAGTGGGGAGGAGCAGAGCTTGGAGGGGCTCGAGGTGCAGTGATCATAGGTGAAACAGCAGGGGCGGCATTAATGAAACAAGACAAGGGAGAAGAAGACGTACCTGGCGCGTCAAAAGAATGACCGTTGGAAGAAACTGGTCGTTGAGGACCTGACGACTGCGGGGGAGAGCCGAGCTGAACCACGTCCAAAGGGATGTCACGAGGCTGAGCAGCGAAGGTGCCGGCGGCATGGAGATCCGAGAACTGGTGTGGTGACTCCGAATGCTGCAGTGGGCTTGGCTGCACAGGAATATCCGCCGCGCCACCCATAACATCAAACGTCTGCACTGAGGACGAGTGCTGCAGCGGGCTTGGCTGCGCAGGAATATCCGCCGCGCCACCTATAACATCAGACGTCTGCGCTGAGGAGGCCCCATACGTAGCAAAGGTGGAAGACTGGAGTACATCAGTCGGGACATGAGACTGCACATCATCCCCAACAGGAGAACAAGATGGATGCCAGCGAGAAGGGACAGATTGGTATGGAGACTTCTCTTGCTGCGGTATCGCATGCTGTTCACCAATAACACCCGTAACATTGGGTTGCCAGGGTCGTGACTGCAATGTGGGGTCCCCCCGAGCGGCAGAGGTGGACGAGAGGTGTACGGGATGCAAGCCCAGAGACAAACTACCATCCCCCCCGCGAGTAGAAGAAGGCTGGTGCCGCGTAGAACCAAACACGCAGGAGGGGGAGCTCAAGGGAGCGAAAGAAGCAGAGATCCCGTGATTGCGAACGAACTTGCGAGCCAGCCTTTCAAATTTCTTTTTCTGCCTGGTGATGCAGACCTTCTGACGCCCCAAAGCTTTGGCATGAGATGACGTGTCCAGTCGTATCCAAATATCTGGACGCAAAGAGGAAGCAAGCTCAAGATGGAGAGGGAGCAGCCTGGCATTCAGAGTATTGATTGATCTCCTCGTGGACTGGATAACAGATCTAAGGAGAGCGAGACTCGCACGGAAGAAGATATGCTCGGTAAACACACTCCACAAGTGGTGGCTAATGCTGATAAAAGAGGGGATGAGCTTCGAATCACGACAACGTTTAAGGAAAGCCAAATCTGCAACTTTTTTCATCAGTTTGATCCTTAACATCTCCAACTGTTTGGACTTGAAACAAATTTCCCTCCCATGAAGGGTATCAATTAATGCAATCAGATTTCCACAATCCATGATTTATAATGTTGATTTTCTGGAATAGATTGTGTAGAGATTTTTCACAACGTTTCGAATCACACTACATGATCCATCATCAGGAAGAGAGAGCAAGAGGTGTCAAATTATGTAAGAAGCAGATTTGGCATAGGGTCACAATTTAAGGAGACCAGGAAGAGAGGGACTGCACACGCCCCAACGCAAGTCAAAAGAAGTAAAAATAAAAATACAGACAAAAACAAGCATGGGGGAGAGACAAAACCACCCAAGACACAAAGAGAAAGCACCAAGAGAGACCATTATAAATGATTTGATGCGTGCATGTTTAGAGGGTGTTTTTAAAAGTCTACCCATTAGTAATAAAAAGTAATAACAATTAATGCGGGGGTGAAAATAACTAAATAAATACAAAAAATAATAAAAAGATAAAATAAAAGAAAAAATTTTAAAACATAAGAACAAACACATCTCAATCTATATGTTTATGTAAGTATGCAAGTGGATAATATAAACAAGCGTCCAAATATCAAAGAACTCCCATCCTAAATCAAAAATTGAATGAGTATATATATATATATCTATATATACTTACAAATAAGCGGGCAATATATAAAGCAAAAACAAACAAGTGGGACAAAGTAACATATATATATATATATATATATATATATATATATATATATATTTATTTATTTATTTATTTATTTATTAATGTATATATATTTATGTATATATACAAATGTATATATCTATATATATATATATACATAAATATATATATATATGTATATATATATGTATATATGTATGTATCTATATATATAAATATATATATATATATATATGTATGTGTCTATATATATATATATATATATAAATATATATATATATATGAGTGTATATATATATATATATATATATATATATATATATATATATATATATATATATATATATATATAATGTGCACACATCACGACTAGAAGAAAACAAACGCAAAAAATAAATGAAAAAATAATAAACAACCCCCATACCCAACCCACGCAAGGAACTAGATACAAATGATACCACAAAGCAAGAGAATGCAAAACAAATATATAAATGAAATAAACTAACGCAAAAGTAACAAGGGAATCAACCCCACACGAAGGGACGAAAACAAAAATGACAAGAGATAATGCGGAGGAGAGAGGAAGAAACGCCAGACATAAAAGAAGAAGTGGCCAACCTGGGGTAACGTGCAAGGCACCAGAGGAGAGGAGAGGGGGAGAGAGGACAAGAACCGAGGAGAGAGGAGCAGCAAAGCAAGACGGACGGAGAGAGAAAGAGCTGAACCAACGCAATGAGGGTGTTACTCCGCATAAGTCACCAAAGGATGCCACGAGGGGTTGAGAAGCCATCCATCATCACGATTGAGGTTGATGGGGTGGTTAATAATTTCAATTGCTTCTTTAAGCTTCCTCTTAAAATAGTTGTCCTCGTGGGAAATGATTTGCGTGTCCTCCAAACATATGTGATGCTTGGTCAAGGAGGAATGTTCAGCAAGCGCCGATTTGTAAACCCTATCGTGTGCTTTCTCTTTGTGTCTTGGGTGGTTTTGTCTCTCCCCCATGCTTGTTTTTGTCTGTATTTTTATTTTTACTTCTTTTGACTTGCGTTGGGGCGTGTGCAGTCCCTCTCTTCTTGGTCTCCTTAAATTGTGACCCTATGCCAAATCTGCTTCTTACATAATTTGACACCTCTTGCTCTCTCTTCCTGATGATGGATCACGTAGTGTGATTCGAAACGTTGATGAAAAATCTCTACACAATCTATTCCAGAAAATCAACATTATATATTATAGTTTTTCAATATCTGTTCATTTGTTTATTTATTTATTTCATTATTAATATCAAATTATATGTCATTCTTGTATATCATGTTAATAATATAGTTGCATAACAATGAATTATATTATAGTTTTTTAATATTTATTCATTTGTTAATTTATTTATTTTATTTTTTATTATCAAATCTTATGTTATGGAGGGGACATCACAATTCTGCTCTTTTGATCTTTAACTATCTGTCGAGTGGAGCTGCATGTGATCTACGACCAACATCAAATCATAGTTCAGTTCTTGCTTCTCACAAAATCTAACAAGGTATCAAATTTGTGGTCTGATATAGCTCATTGTATTTTTTTATTTTTTGAGAGATTTGAAACTAATAGATAGCTAATATTTCCATCAAAGCCCCAACAAACTCTTCTCTTGCATCCTCCTATGACCTGGAGAATCATAAACAGTTTAAACAAAAAATAAGCATCTACTTAGTATGGTTTGTGTATATGTTACTATGAGATCTGAGTGATTGCAGCTTTTGGTAATATTGGCGGCATTTTCAGCACTTCCAAGGCATCCAGAAGATTTAAGAATGTAAAGATTGACTTCATTTCACAAAAATGAGGGATTGGAGGACACAGTAAAAATTTCAGAGTTCAGAAATGAATTTTTTTCAGTATTGTGGGAGGCTTGGTCATATCCAGAAGTCCTGCAGAAAGTGGTTGGCTGATCCCAAGACCAACCAGGGAGAGTCTAAGCAGCAGGCTCCTATCGCAAAGTGTTCTGAAGATGAGTCAGTCTACTATGCTTTTTAATAAGCAGATTTTGCTATGTCAGTGGATCATTAAGGGAGGCTATTAAAATATTTTCACTATTCCTAGGTTCTTGCTATTTTTAGCTCCTTATTTAGAATCTTAGTTTAATGGTCATTTAGGTTCTATTTTTCAGTTGTATTAATTAGTTTATTTTTAGTCATCTATATTTAGTTTTTTAGGTGAATTTAATTTTTGCTTTTTACTTTTTGCTTCTTTGGTTTTTTTTGGTAGGTAATAATATTGTTTTTCTATTTATCATAAGTCAAATTTACATTTGTACATCATTGTCTTCAAATTAAGCAATCCTGTCATCACTTTATATCGGAAATCAACATACTTGCAGAGATATGTTGCAGCAACCATGAAACAAAAAACATCAAGCCCCAATCTTCAATGTTCCTAGGCTTTTTGTATGCTTTTTAACACTACAACATGAAACTACTCACTATGTTTATGCTACTACCCAGGAAGTCATTGACGCCTGCTAAAAATCACCACAAAACCAGAACCTATCCCACAAAAGCATGACATTAACACCCCTGTATACACTTTTTGCTTTTCTGTTAAAAGCTTTTGTTAACTCTATATATTCAGGTATTTGGTGAAGACAATCATTCAGTTTTTTTAAGGATTTCAATGGAAAGGTATTTAAGAGTAATTCACAGCTCCATGGTTATTTTTTTGTAATTTGATAAAAGGCCTTGTAAAGGCACTATTTAAAAAGTGCCAACCTTGTAATACCAGCAGAGGAGATTTTTGAGACTAGTGGAAAGAGAGGTGTCTTGTGTGTCTTTTTTTCACACTTTTCTTTCTTATTTGCAAACTTCTTTTCTCCTCTTGTGGGTGCATATATGGTCCTTTTTAACACCATATTACTATTTTGAATGGAAATCTAAGTTAATATATCTGTAAAGACATGTATCATCATGTTACAATCCCACTAGAACTTGAACCTCAAGATGCTACAAAAACGATAAAATGGTATAAAAAATGTGCTAAAGCGTTTGGTACCTCCGTGTATGTCAGTCTCTCTTTGCCCTTCTTCACATTGAATGTGCCACTCCACTTGGACCAAGTGGAGTGTGAACCACTTTGGTTAGCAAGATGAGTTAAGAGGTCATCAATTGGAGAATAGACTCATAAAGGTTAAGTCCTACAAAACTTGACACCAAACAGAATTTTACATAATTCAAGTCTCTAAGATTGCAACAGGAATAGGGTGGAATCAATAAAGATGATAAACAGTAGATCTTGTGTTTTTTTTTTTTAAGGTCAATTCTAACTATTCTGTGTTTTTTTCTACATTTAATACCACACAATGTGCCCTAGATTCCACATACAAAATGCCTTCCCTAGATAGATTTGTTGCAAATTCACTAAGGAGCAAGAGAAATTGGTTCTAACGGATAACACTAAACCCTCTAGTCACATACCTTAGTGAAATCAAAGCAGAAGAGAACAGAACAGAAAGGGTCTAGAAAACAAGATAATAAAGAAACGAACCAAGGAGAGAAGAAGAAAGATCATAAATCTGCTACTTCAAATGCAGATAATCAGAAGGTGAACAACCAAGGAGGAGGTCAAGTGATAGTAAGAGGTCTCACCAAGATAAACATCAGTGTTTAAAGAAACAAGTAGATCATCTTTCACATCTTTTAGAAACGAACAATATCAAGGTGCCTGATTTGGTCAAACAATGTTATTCAAAAGGATCTTCTAAAGACATGGACAAAAGTCATGGGAAAGTAAAGGGTAAGGCCTTTGTTGTTGTTGCTTCACAATCAAAGTCATGGATCATTGACTAAGTGCTTTGCACTATGTCTTATTCAGAAGATGATTTCCTATAATACTAAAAAGTGATGATTCTCTTGTTGAAATGCACAGGAGAGAGTCAATTGATGTGGGGAAGGAACATATAGGGATATCCTTTTGTCCTATCTTTATCAATCCATCTCCTGTTTGTTATCAGATCACTCACACAAGTTTCGGCAAGCCAGTTGAGTTCACACCAGATATAATGGTAATCAGTGAAATACATAATGGGCCTACAGTTCTGGGAAAAGCAGATCATCAATCCAAACTATATCAATTTTCTCATTTTTTTCATGACTCTCCTTTGATAGTCTTCTCACTCGTGTAAATGAGTTGAGTTGTTTGTGGCATCAATGGTTTGCCCATTTGAAATACCATTACTTGTAACAGCTAAGTCAACTGGACAAGATTTTAAGGTTGCCTTCTATTCAATTAATAGATGGAGTTTTCCCAGGATGAAATTATGTACGCATCCTAGGGAGAAATATGATAAGGCAAAGCAAGGAGAGTTACCTATTGGAGTTGGTACATAGTGACTAGGCAAAACCATTTCCACAACCATCTTTCAACAGGGCTAGATATGTCTCAACTTTTCTAGGTATACATGGATTTGCTTTCTGAAACACTAGTCTGATGTCTTTGAGAACTTTTTGGATTTCAAAGATTTTGTAGAAAAACAATTCGGGAAATTTATCAAGAACAATAAAAGGGGTAAATATATTTACAATCAATTTGAAAAACTTTGTGCTTCCAAAGTTATCAACATGCAGCACGCAATTCCATGTAGTCTCAACAGATTGGTTCCACATAATGCAAGGACAAAATCTCGAAGGAAATGGGAAATTGTTTGATTCACTCCAAACCATTAGCACCTGAGCACTTGGAAGAGGTCATCAACTGTGTCTATTACATCTAGAACCAAGTTTTTAACAAAGTTGTGAATGAGGTTAACTCCTTTTCAAGCTTGGACTGGTAGGAGACCCACAGTTAAGCACTTTAGAGTGTTAGGTTACCTTGCATGGGCTCACATTCCAGCATAGAAACATAACACTACTGATCCACAAAGAAAGACTTGCATATTCGTTGGGTATTTAGATGATGTCAACGATTATAAGCTTCTCCATCCCACCACTTATGAGATGATCATCGAAAGGAGTGTTCATTTTGAGAAGAGCTCTTGCAGTTCTTATCCTGCCACTTCTCCAAGCAACATCGCATTGGAGACATTGCATCATCATGATGATTCTTTAGAGGCTCCCAATCCTTCTAATCTTGACAAGGAGTCCTCTTCCTCCATTTCAGATGGTGATAGCGATGATGAGGATTCACATTACTCTCCTAGTCATCATTCAAAGGTTGATGATTCTCCTCCAAACTCTCCAGCTACAGCACCTTTATGGACTCATCAAACATTTGAGTCAACAAGTGATTGAGTTGGTGATCCATGAAATACTAAAAGAACAAAGTTTCAATTCCAAGAAGCTCCACATCTCTTCATTGCTTCAGATTCTAAACCACAATCTTTTTGAGAAGCTTAAAGTATAGATCTTTTTTAGAAGCTTCAAGTATTCTATAATGTCCCCTTTTTAAAATAGGATATATATAACATAATTAAATTAAGTTAATAAAGGGTCAAAAGGCATGAAAAGAAAAGTGATGACTCCCTCAAACATGGGATATAAAAAGAGAGATAAGATAAGATAAAATAAGATAATAATATTAATGTCCAACAAGAGACCACCAAAAGGTCTATGGGACTGGAAGATTACAACAAGCAAGCTAACAACAACAAGAGCACCAAACGGTATCCGAGAAAAGCGAACAACAAAACAAGAAGAAGAAAAGATACAACGAGAGGCGAAGACAAGGACTAGGAGTCCTTTCTAAGCAAAAAGAAATCAGTCACAGAAGGAGATGACTGCGGATGGATAGAACCTCTGATTTGTCTCTGTGATCTTGTAGAAGAGTGTCGCTGGTACAAGAAGCCAATCTGGGGTCTAACAAATCTGGAATGACCAAAAGAACTGGTAGAGCTAGACAACCTTTTCACACCACACAAAGGAGATAAGGGTGTGAAAAAGGCAGTAATGAGCTAAGTAGATGAATGTCGGTGAGGAAGTAATGACTATAAAGAACTATCACGGAGTAGGGTGGCCTCCAGAAGATAGAGTGCAAGACACTGCAAATCACAATAATTGAAGAAATCTGAAAGAGAAAAACAATCCCGAAACAAACAATAAAATATCCCTCTAATCTCATAATAGATAGGGCAACAGAAAATAAAGCGAGTCTCTGTCTCGACCTCATATAAAGTACATAGCTTACAAATCCACTCTCCATGGTCAATATGATGGTCAGTCTAAGCTCGAAGATGGTAAGAACCAACTCTGAAGGACACTAGGGAGATACGTAGGGCATGAGACCACCACTAAGAAAGGTAACTAGGATGAACAATAATCCCATCACAAATCTCCAAAAAGTGCTCTGCATAGGACATCCTCAAACGCAAACCACCAGGTGGGTTAGTCCAAGTAGTGATAATGTATTGTCTATAAATATCTAGTCTGACATGTTCATTCAACTCCTGCTGTGAGGGGAGGAGATGAGTAGGGGCATTCAACGAGAACTAATAAGGAGGGAGGCGGTCGATATCAATCCCGATCAATCTCAGCAGAGAAGATACCAGCAACGAGCTCGAGAACATGTAATGTCCCTGGATATTCTCCTCACAAATTACCTGCAAAACTAGTATTAGTATAGCATAACATCAAATATTAGTAAGAAATATAATCTATTCTAAGTTAGTAAGGGGAATTAACCTAGGATTACCTCTAGGTCGGGCATCATGTCGTCTTTCCATAGAGCACTAATCCAAGATCTCTTAGGTACGGACACCGTTATCCAAGCCTACACATATGCATATGACTAGGTTTCAGTATATATACTGCCTATGGGAGATTAGGGAAACCATAAGTTCCTTTAATCCCCCTCAAATAAGAATCCATCTCTAATGAATATATAGTTCATTTTATGGTAACTACATTTGCCTAAATTTGGGTATGACCCTGAGACTATGGTGACCATTACAATCACCAGTAGCCCCCCTAAAGATATCGAGATCCATCTCTAATGAGTATTACACTCATCCTCTATGGAGTCCCAACCTCATCCCTAAGAATCTATCTCTAATGAACATTACATTCATCCTCTATAGAATTCAGGATAAGTGATTAAAGAATAAATAATTTGATATCGCCATTTTATTAGTTTACTTTTTTGAATGCACCATTTTACATTACTGAATGTTGATAAGAAATGATAGTAATTATATATATATATATATAAATTATAAACTTACCTTCTCAAATGCTCAGAAATCTAAAACTGCTTGTCTTTTAAAGAATTCCCCATACATTTAATCTCTTGTAATATTTGCATATATATATAGATAGATAGATAGATTGACTTAATAATAAACCACATTAAATAAATATATACTATTTAATAAACCCTTGACTTACCTTACATCATTAATTACCTTCCTTTCCATATACTTTTAGTGGTAAAGTTTCCTTCGCATGATAACATGGTTATTTCTCCATGCAGTGATTATTGATCGGGTTACGTAGCAATTCATTTAATATTTGTGGTCAATCTTTCTTGTATACTCCACGTCAGCTCCCTTTCTATGAGTTGCCCTTTGAATATGTTATCTCCTATTTTGGCAACATCAACATGGATCATCTTTCCAATTTGGTATCTATCTTCGATGTGGGATCCACACGCCTTCATTACCTGATGTTTGATCCTATCCGTCACCTTCATCCCTTGTATCGTTTGATGTCATTTGTTGGATACGTCAAGCCTGATGTATTGATGAAGATTATGTTTGCAAGCCAACTGTCAACAATGATGATTATGTCAACAGGATGCAGTGTGCAATGTAATTCCAGCTTGCGTGTTCCAAAGGCGTCCCTCCATAATGTGATGTGGCCTCCACCTAGACTATCTCCTTCTGGATAGCTATTGTACTCCCCATCCGCGATGATTAGACTTCTGTCTTCTTCAATAGGATGCTTCGTATATACACTCTGTCTTCATTCTCAGTTATGCTGCAATGGATGGTGACAACTTGAGGGGTCCCAATGGCTACGTTGTTATGTTTATAATAATCTTCCTTCCTTTAATTCGATGGTCCTATTCTTTTTCTGTTCCCCCCCCCCCCAATCCTTTATTCATTGAGGCATGCAAGTACATACATGCAACCACCCTGATAGTAGGAAGGTTGTGACTCATCGAAGGGGTAGAGTACAAGCCTTTGTGATTACTTCAAAATTAGTTATGAATTAATAGTAGTTTTAGTGTTATTTATTCTATATATTATTGATTCATTTATTTAATTGTTTTATATAACATTAGAACTATAATTTATTTTAGATTGTCTATTTTAAATGATTATTTAGTTATAATTATTTAATATTCATTTATTTAATTGATATATTATTTTGTCTAGAAATCGTGTAGTCATTCTATTTATATTCTTTTAATCAATCAATTTGAGATATCTATATTTGATTTAATGTTATATTTCTCTATTAGAGGGGCTATTACAATCCTACCCTCTCAAATTTGCCTGTCCTCAAGCCAATCTGATTTTCAGTTGATCTGTTAGATTATTGACCAATCCTTAAATTTCTTGTTAACTCTCTTTCAATTTCCAATTTTTATTTCAATAATATATGTTTCAGTTGACAAGTAAATTAATTTATACATCAAATGATATGAGTGATAGGATTAAGTGATGGATTTCATAATATTTGGGTTTGGTGGATTATCCAAGCATAATTTGATTTATGACTTCATGATTAATGGTGAACGTGTGATGGATCGAAAGATACAGTCTGATCAATCCTTATAATTTCAATATATTTTCCTTGGGTATTCATAGATTGAATAGTTTAGCATATTGAGCTCAAGTCCTTTTTGTGTTTCATACATTACCTCCTTAAGAGGATGAAAATCTCAATGTCGCAAGGCACTAGATACCTATCTACGAGCAGGTTCCCTCAAAGCATTGAGACCACATGTTTGTACCCATCTTGGATTCTTTCCTCAAGGATTTTGGCATCATGTTCTTACCTATCTTGGACTCTTTCCTCAAGGTATTCGAAACTCTCCTCACCCATCTTGGACTCTTTCCTCAAGGCATTGGAACCTGTGTCCTAACTTATCTTGGAATCTACCTATCTCGAGCGGATTTACTCTGCTTCTCCTATCTTGACAATAAATCACTTGTATGAACTTAGATTCATTATTTTTTTAATCATATTTCCAAACTCCTTTAACAATTGTATTCAATAGTTTGATCTTTTTATTTTTGTCTTCACCCTACAGGATGGCAAGATCGTGCTTTGATACCATTGTAATGTCCCTGGATATTCTCCTCACAAATTACCTACAAAACCAGTATTAGTATAGCATAACATCAAATATTAGTAAGAAATATAATCTATTCTAAGTTAGTAAGGGGAATTGATCCTTGGATTGCCTCTAGGTTGGGCATCATGTCGTCTTTCCATAGAGCACTAATCCAAGATCTCTTGGATATGGACACCGTTATCCAAGCCTACACATATGCATATGACTAGGTTTCAGTATATATACTGCCTATGGGAAATTATGGAAACCATAAGTTCATTTAATCCCCCTCAGATAGGAATCCATCTCTAATGAATATATAGTTCATTTTATATGGTAACCATATCTGCCTAAATTTGGGTATGACCCTGAGACTATGGTGACCATAACATTCACCAGTAGCCCCCCTAAAGATATCAAGATCCATCTCTACTGAGTATTACACTCATCCTCTATGGAGTCCCAACCTCATCCCCGAGAATCTAGCTCTAATGAACATTAAATTCATCCTCTATAGAATCCAGGATAAGTGATTAAAGAATAAGTAATTTGATATCGCCATTTTATTAGTTTCTTTTTTTGAATGCACCATTTTACATTACTGAATGCTGATAAGAAATATATATATATATATATATATATATATTATAAACTTACCTTCTCAAATGCTCAGAAATCTGAAACTGCTTGTCTTTTAAAGAATTCCCTATACATTTAATCTCTTGTAATATATATATATATATATATATACACCCTTGACTTACCTTATGGAGATCGGGTACTCACATCATTAATTACCTTCCTTTCCATATACTTTTAGTGGTAAAGTTTCCTTCACATGATAACGTGGTTATTCCTCCATGCAATGACCATTGATCGGGTTACGTGGTAGTTCATTTAATGTTTGCGGTCTATCTTTCTCACATACTTTATGTCAGCTCCCTTTCTATGAGTTGCCCTTTGAATATGTTATCTCCTATTTTGGCAACATCAACGTGGATCATCTTTCCAATTTGGCATCTATCTTCGATGTGGGATCCACACGCCTTCATTACCCGATGTTTGATCCTATCCATCACCTTCATCCCTTGTATCGTTTGATGTCATTTGTTGGATACATCGAGCCTAATGTATTGATGAAGACTATGTTTGCAAGCCAACTGTCAACAATGATGATTATGTCAACAGGATGCAGTGTGCAATGTAATTCCAGCTTGCGTGTTCCAAAGGCGTCCCTCCATAGTGTGATGTGGCCTCCACCTAGACTATCTCCTGATGGATAGCTATTGTACTCCCCGTCCGCGGTGATTAGACTTATGTCTTCTTCAATGGGATGCTTCGTATATTCGCTCTATCTTCATTCTCTGTTACGCTGCAATGGATGGTGAAAGCTTGAGGGGTCCCAATGGCTACGTTGTTATGTTTATAATAATCTTCCTTCCTTTAATTCGATGGTCCTATTCTTTTTTTGTCCCCCCCCCCATCCTTTATTCATTGAGGCATACAAGTACATATATGCAACCACCCTAATAGTATGAAGGTTGTGACCCATTGAAGGGGTAGAGTATATTCCTTTGTGATTACTTCAAAATTAGTTATAAATTGATAGTAGTTTTAGTGTTATTTATTTTATATATTATTAATTCATTTATTTAATTGTTTTATATAACATTAGAACTATAATTTATTTTCGATTGTCTATTTTAAATAATTATTTAGTTATAATTATTTAATATTCATTTATTTAATTGATATATTATTTTGTCTAGTAATCATGTAGCCATTCTATTTATATTCTTTTAATCAATCAATTTGAGATATCATTTTTTGATTTAATGTTATATTTCTCTATTAGAGGGGCTATTACAGAACATGTATCAGAGCTCTCAATAACAACAGAAGAGCAATACGCCTAGTAGGAGTATCCATCACGTCCACCAACTGAATTTGCAAAACCACACAAATGATGAAGGAACCAAACCAGATCAAATATGGCCGCAAGACTAAAGGGATGTGCACCGACCTCAACAAGAATGATACTATGAGGAGTGAACCTATGACATCTGATGATGCGTCGTAAGAGCAAAGTCTGAACCCTTTCGATCGATGCCCAATCAAAACCAAGGAGAGATGGGCCACAAACCACAGAGCCATAAAGAACCGTCAGCCGAACAAGGGAGTCCAAGAGGGATAACTTGGATGAGGTATCCTAAAAGTGGTGTCTAAAACATTGTTTCTCCGCCATAGCAAGAGAACCCATACCCTTATTAACTCTGGACTGAATCGTCGGTCTCATACTAAACCGAGGTCCAGAAAACTTCACACCCAAATACATGTAAGAGTAAGTGATCTCAATCTCCTGACCTGGAAAAAAGAAGTGAAGATGAGAAGTCTTTGAGCAATTAAAGATCATAACCCAAGTCTTACCCAAGTTAACCACAAGTTGTCGCTGATCACAAAAGGAACCCAAACCATCAAGCAGCCATTGTAAACTCTCAAAAGAAGAAGCAAGAAGAACCATATCATCCGTGAAAAGAAGAATGGAGATCAAAACCTAGAGTAAGTAACAACCATCACCTGGGAGAAATGACATTGAAAGCAAGTCCTCAAGCTCATCAATATATAAACTGAACAAACTAGGGGAGAGAGGACAGCCCCGTTTGACCCCAATGGTGCTATGGATTGGATCTGAGAAACCCTCAGGGGCCCTAAATCTACCCACCACGGTCTCATATAATCTCATAATAGCAATCAATAGCATCTCAGAAATCTCAATCTTTCGTAGCCTCTCAAAAAGAGCCATCCTAGGAACAAAATCAAAAGCCTTACGAAAATCCACAAAGCAGTAGTAAACCTTTGTCGATCTGTGTCTAGCCTCCTCAATAATAGCCCTGTAAAGTGAAAATATGGTCCATAGTCTAATAATCAGCCCAGAAACCAGCCTGCCCTCTAGCTCTACAACCTTTCCTGTCAAGCTCACTAGATAACATAGCATTTAGAGCTGTTGCATAAAGTTTGGCAAATGTGTGCCCAATCATAATGGTTCTGTAGTTCCTAGGGTCAGAGACAGAACCGGTCTTGTGGATAGGGTAAATTAGATGCCTGGACCAAGAAGTCGGGAACCCGGTACAAATTACTCTATTGAATAGTATAAAGAGATAGGGGCCCAGAACCTAGGCACCAAACTTGAAGAGTTCAGCCTGGAACCCCTCCTCATCTGCAACTCTGCTACATCTCATGGATCTGATGGCCTCATAAATGTAAGCGGGGGTGAACAAGTGACAAAAAGGAGGCGGAATGGGGTGGATAGAAGGCTGCCTAGGGATGTCATAGAGAATCATGGTGTGAGAGGTAAGGGAGAAGAGAAATTCAAAATGGAAGGGGCAGAGAGTAAGGAAAAGAAAAAAGGTATGAAGCAAGGATGAATTAATTTAAGAGAAAAAAGATAAGAAAATAAGTGACTCCTTCAATGGGCGAAATTTCTAAAGAGTTGTCACTCTTCATAAAGGTGGTAATTATAAAGGTTTGTAACTCTTTCCAATAGGGACAATTATGAAGGGTTGTGACTCTTGCAAGGCATAAATGGTGAAGGATTGTGACTCATCCAAAGAGTGATATTCGTGGAACGTTTGGACCTTTGCAAAGGGCAGCCATGATGAAGAGGTGTGACTATCCCCCACATTAGAAGATATAAAAAGGAGAATGTTCCAATTGAAACTTCTTTACATATGCCCCAGTGGGATGCTGCAATGCACCAAGAGTTCAATTGCTCCGAACAGAATCAAACATGGTATATGGATCTTCTGCCTCTTCCTAACAGAAAAAAACTTGTTCGATGTAAGTGGATCTATCAAAACAAATTCACAACAAATGGATCATTTCATAAGTGTAAGGCATTCTTGGTAGCAAAAACAATCTCCCGTCTTTTTAGGTTGACTACTCTAAAACTTTTGCACGAGTTGCTAAGATAAATTTCCTCCAACTTGTCCTTGCTATAGCTCCAACACATAATTGGGGCAATCATCAGATGAATGTGAAGGGTGTCTTTCTTTATGGTGACCTTCAAGAGGAAATTTATATGGAGCAGCGACAACGATTCATTTACGGATCTTTCCCTTATTTGTCAACTTCGGATGTCTCCATGGCCTCAGATAGGCTCCTCGAACTTGATATGCTAAGATAGACTCCTTCCTTCTAATATTGGTCTCACTTGATGCCATTTTGATCTGAACATGTGCACCTACAACAAGAAGAAACTCGCATTTTTAGTTCTCTATGCTGATGACTTGTTGCTCACTAAGAGTCACTCATCTACTATCAAGGTAGTAAAAGTTGCTCTAAACGATAGATTTTTTTATGTCAGGTTTTGTCTTTTGCAGTAATTATTGGGGATTGATATCATATAGTCATCTCCAAGTATCTTCCTTTGACAACCCAAGGATGCACTTGATATGGTCTCTGAATTTTGCATGGTTGATTGTAAGCCTTCACCGGTTCCATTTCCATCAAGGATCAAACTGATGCTAAGTTCTCTTCATCCTCAATTGTTGGCACTTTATAGTGACAGCTTGTTGGGAGCCTCATCAGCTTGACTCATATGAGAGCCAGCATTTCATATGTTGTGAGCATGGTCTCTCGATTCATTGAGGATTTACATGAGTTACATTGGAAAGAAGTTAAATGAATCGTCCACTAAATTCATGGTACTCATTAAATTCAATATGTAGCAAACGTGGATATGGCTTTGGTGGGACACAAACTCAAATTGGGTAGGTAATTCTCACGATCGCAAGTCTACTTCAGGATATTACTTCTCACTTGATTTCAATCTAATTTGTCAGTCAAGCATAGCCCACAATAGATCTTTCATAAATAGAGGTTCAGTATTAAGGGGTATTTAATGCAACCACTAAAGCCATTTGGCTTCAAAACATTCTCACTTAACTTGGTACTCCATTCAAAAAGCCTACAATAATATTTTGTCATAACTAGAATGCAATACAGATCTCAAGGAATCGTCTTCATCATTAGAGGACAAAACACATTGAGATACATATGCAATACATTCAAAAGTTGTTTCAGTAAGGCATCATCAATGTTCCACACTAGAGCAAACTGGGAACATCTTCGTTAAATCCTTCATAGGAAGCAAATTCATCCATCTTTGAGGTTAGCTTAGCGTGCAACAAGTGTCTACATAAGGAGGGGCTTCTTTGTCCTTCAATTCTATTTCTATTTAGGGGGACTATTCCTCATATGGGGCACTTCTTATTTTGGGGGATCTCTATGTACATGGGAATCTAATATGGCTTCATTTGTCAAGGCCCACTTTTCACCCACCTAAGCTATGCTTAGGAAAGCGTGCTAGCATAGGTTTTGTATTTTCCTTATGGGATATTTCTCTTTTTTTAAACATATCGTTTAAGCTTGCTTAGGTTATTAAATGTGGTTAAGATGAGGGCATGTAGTGAAATACTTCAGCTACATCATTACTCTCTTCCACACATGGATACTTGAGTTGCACGCTTTTGGCTTGTTGTGCCACCTCTCATAACCATAACCTAAGTAGGTTATGGGGTAGTTGAGTTTCTCACCCTACATTGGCTTTCCATGCCATCTTCCTTTTGCTATCTTCGTTTAAGGAGGTTATGCTAATGTTTTAACATTTACCAAGTAAATAAAGCCTCCCACCTTTAATATAAAGTATGATTTAATGTACCTCGTGGATATATATATGTGTGTGTGTGTGTGTGTGTGTCTCATATTCCTTCCAATGAGTTAGCTGATGAAGAGGTTCTTATCTAAAGCATTGCATCTTAGAGTCAATTTTTTTCTCGAAGACTCCCGCTTAACTCCCATGCGCGACTAGTCGTGAATGCCATTCCCACAACCTTGCTTGCGCTCTGGATTTGGATCATGGCTCTATCTAGTGTCGCCCTTGTTTTCATGTGTGTGTGTTCGCATTGTTTTCCTAGTTCGGTGTTCATCAATTTCGTTGATGCCCTTGTTTCTTTTTGTGTGCATTCACGGTGTTCCTAGCCTCGTGTTCATCCTTGTTGCAAGCGTGTGTTCTCCTTTGGCGGTGTCTCTTTTTGTGCTTGTTTGCTGGTCTCTTTTCTACGTGTCTGTCGTGTGCTCTAGCCAATGAACCCCTGCATTTTTGTTTTCCTCTGCTACACTCTCACGCAAAGCGTGTGTTGGTTGTTTGCTTGACTTACTGAATCCCTACGTTTTTCCTCTATTACACTCTCACACTAGTTGTTGCATTTGGGTTGCGTCTATTCCTTCACTTGTTCTTCTAGCTACTACTTACGACAGTGAGTAACGAATTTTGGAACTCGGTCGAGTTTATTTGCAGTTTCCGCTATTCATTTCACCTTTCTTGGTCATTACTAATTCTCTTGCGAGTGTGGTTCACACTGGAGTTTGTTTGAGCTCTTACCTGCAGTTCCAAGTGTGTCGTTTGTTTTTGTGTGTGTTTCAAAGGGTTGCTCTTGTTACTGTTAATACAATTTCTATATGTTGCAGGCTTATGTGGTTTGTAGTTTGTTGCCACTACTTCATTGTTGGAAGCATGAATGTTGATGATATTCCTATGGGGAATATTGTAGATGATGATATGTTACATTCATGATTGAGTTTGTCATTGACGTCAACATAGCAGTCTTCTATGGTATCTGACAAAAGAACAACAGAAAGATCAAGTTGGTACAGATGGCTAATCGAGTATTCTCACTATCCGAGGTTATGGGAGATACTTTTGAGTATGTAGTATATGCAGTTAACGTCAGGTGAAGAAATGTTAAGTCTGGAAGAAGTTATGTAAGTTTTGGTGGTATGTTCTGAGATAGAGTTTACAGAGGCATGTTCTGGTAAACTTGTTATATCTCTTACCAGAATTGTTATTCTGAGAATCGAGGTCGAGGATGTGAAGAAGACATGTTGATGATCACGTAGCTAAGCTCGCTCGTCATAATATTGCATGTACGGAAAGTTATTTAAGTTGCAAGGCGAAAAGTTAATGTTATCGCTAAGTGTAATGTGTTCTTAATGTGGTCTCATAATAGTTAATTTAGAAGGTGTAACAGCCAACTCAGGGAATTGTTTTATGGATTCAGTATAAAGGAAGGACATTTTCCTTTATCATGAGTATCGAAGAGAAGTGATTTGTAAGCAGCACAAAGAGCGGAATGCAAAGTTGAGCAGAGCAGAGCGGAAGTGAAGGAAACTTCATTGCCGAGGTTTTATTAAGTGATCTGAAGTTGGATACTTGAATCCGAGGTTCGTGACTTGGTCTACAAGGTCTAACGGTGATTGATTTGGTTGATAGAATAGAGGAAAGAGGAACTTAACAATAAATTACTTGTTTGGGCAATGAGCTCTTCTTGTAATTGAAATTGCATGTTTGAGTGGGCTCTTCTTGCATACATTGTACTACAACTCCTAACAGGGTTGGAATCTTCTAACAACGATTCAAAGTCTCCTAACAGGGACTCTATGTACTAAATGTTGTAATAGACTCCTAACAAGGTCCATCCTCTAACAAGGAATATTTATATTAATACATCATCTTGTGGGCATCATTCCTACCAGGGTTTTCCCTCTGATCAAGGGTTTCCCTAGTTAACATATCTGGTGTAATTGTCTATGTACATCTTGTCATGGTTGCTATTTACTTTGGTTGAATGGATAAGATTGTTTAAGGTTAATAAATGTTTTAATTATTGGATAACTGATTCGCCCCCCCCCCCCCCCCCCTCTCAATTATGTTTGTGGACTATTGTTTCTAATTTCCTTGCAACATCTTTGACACTCTTTGTGACCCAATGGTGACTTTAGAGGCAATGGCTGGCTCCATATCAGTGCTCTTTGCGGCTGCTATTCCTGCACCCTCTGTAACATACTAGAGACTGTATGATTGCATGTTGAAAGTGGAAGCAAAAAATCAATGCTTGAGAGATATTGTTCGTGAACTCTCGGAGACCACCACAATTATCAAATTGCAGGTTGAATCCAACTCATCCATCATCTCCAATTTCTCAGCCACTCTCCTCTCTAAAACATCGAACATCAAAAAACACATTGACACGGTCATTGTGCAGTTAGGAGACCTTGACACCTTCAAAAAACAGCAGTGTGATCTCATGACCAAGCACAGTTGCCTTCTATTTGATACTAAGGAGAAGACCAAATCTTAGGCCAATATTTCCACCAATCTAGATTCTACTCCCTTAGTGGGTGTGGAGAAGATTTTACAAGGACAGATTATTGAGGAGCGTTGGAGGCATGCCCATGAGTTTAACCTCAGAGTTCAGGGCCTCCCTATTGTCACTACGAACCCTATGACAATTAGATAGTCGTTTCTTGTTGACCAGCTTGGCATTTCTAATATCACTTTAGAGAGGTGTTAGGTGGGACCGGATGGTACTCTTTTCCTACGGTTCCTCACATTCTGACAAGTTACAGGTCCTTAGATCGAACAGGAAGTTATTCCCTCTTCCTTCAAAGGTCTTTTTAGATGAGGACCTCATTAGAGCACAGGTTGCCAAGTTGTGACACTCAAGGGGTTTGGTTGTGGAGGTGAGGCATGCTGGTAAATGGGTTGTGATCCAAAACCTATGAGCTATTATTTGGGACTCCCCTCCTGGCGGATGAGAATAGCGACTGACTCTTCTTGCCAAATAACAGTCCTGCCAGCAGTCACATGATGGAGAAAATTCCTCCAATTCTCTCCATGTCAACTGTTGGAATGGTAATGGTACTCTTTGGTCATTACCTAGCCTATTTTCAGATGTAGTGGGTTCAACGGATATTTTGGTTGTCAAGGAGACTCATGAGAGTCTAGTCCGCCCTCTTCCAGGGTTTACTGGGTATCAGTGGCTTTCTATCTGTAGGAAGGAGGTTTGTGCGTTTGGCGATGTTTGTGGTTCTGGTGGTGTGGCTTGTTTGATCAGAGATGACCTCTTCAGTGTCACTACTGTTGTCCACTCTAACACCTCTGCTAGATTTATGTGGATCCAAATTAGCCACACCAATCGCCATCTCAAAGACATCTTCATAGCGGTTTGTTATTTCCCACCGGCCACCTCTCTATATGCCATTCATAGTCCAGTGGATAGAGATCCCTTCTCCAATTTGCACAAGTGCATCTCAAAGTTCTTGAGCTTGGGGGAAATCATCATTTTGGGGGACTTTAATGCACGGACCAAACATCTTCAGGCTCCTCTACATGATCGTACTTCAAACTCAATTTGCACTAGGGAGACTGATCCGACCAGTATGGGTTTTCATCACTACTCTCTTGACTGCCTTGGACCCTTTTCTTGTTACGACTGTCATCTCCTCGAGTTCTGTGAGTCTTATGACTTATTGATCCTAAATGGCCTCCCTTGCTTCCCGAGCTCGGAGTCTTTCACTTGTTAGCCCCATTGTGGGGATGCGAGTGTGGTCAACTAACATCCTCATGCCTACCTCAGTTATCCCCTCCATTAGTTGCTTCACCATCACCCGGCCACCTTTGGCTAACCACTCCATCCTCAGCCTTGTTGCCCGCTTCACCCCTCCGTCTTCACCTCGGCTCCACCCACTGTCCTCACCCTCAAGCCCCCATACCATCTTTCGCTTCTCTAAGTGTGATTGCTACCTCTCCGCCTTCCACCTCAAACGACTTCTCCCCCCCTGACCGCTTCACTAATTCCTCTCAGGCTTCGTCCTTATTTGACCTAGTGGCTGTTGGTATCTAGTAGTCTGCCCTCCTCTCCATCCCCCACCGCACCTTCCCCCCTCAGCCACGCTAGTCGTAAATCCTGTCTCATGAACCTTTGGTATGATGTTGAGTGTAAGTCTTTCCACCACTCCCTGCGTGCTTCATAAGCTACTCATTCCCCCTCTTATACTTAGTTGCGCTCTTCGTACCGCCGCCTTCTACGTCACAAGAAACGGTTGTTCGTGGCTTTGCAATGTAAATCCCTCTGCCATACACTCGCCCATGACCCGAAATCTTTTTGGTGTACCTTGTTCCCCTGCCACCCTCCACCATCTTCCACTCTCGATTGGCACTCTTTGGTTTCCCATGCCTCCACTCTTTATGATATCCCAGGCCAGTGGCCCATTCATCCCACCCCCCACCCACTGCCATCTTTTCACTCCCTCCACTATTAGTGAGACTATCAAATTCACGAGATGTAACAAAGTCGTCGATGAGGATGGTTTTCAAGCAGAGCTTTTTAAGATTGGTGTTCCGATTCTTTGCTCTTTCCTTACAGTGCTATTTAATAGAGCGTTGTGCAGTGGGTTTCCTGATTCTTGGTCGGGACATGTGATTTACCCGATCTACAAGTTTGGCTTGGCATCGGACACCAATAACTATAGGACCATCATGATTGGGCATACCTTTGCCAAGCTTTATGCCACAATCTTAAAAATTTCTCTTACCAAATAGCTTGACAAGAGTCAGCGTTGTGCTAGAGAGCAAGCGAGGTTCTCTATTGATTACCAAACTATAGATCACATTTTGACTTTGCGGGCTATCATTGAGGATGCTCGGCACTGTGCTACAAAAGTCTACTATTGTTTCGTAAACTTTTGTAAGGCTTTTGACTTCGTACCTCGAGGGTCCCTTTTCTAGAGACTAAGAGACATTGGTATTTCAGATATTCCTGTGACAGCAATTATGAGACCCTATGAGATTGTGGTTGGGAGATTTAGGACACATGAGGACTTCTCTATTCCAATTCAAAGCACCATCGGGTGAAGCAGGGCTGCCTCTCTCCTCTACATTATAAGGCAACTATATTGATGAACTCGAGGTCTTTCTCCACAAGGCTTCGCTCCTTGGTGATGCCTGCTACTTACACCAGGTTCTAATCTCTATTCTTCTGTTCATTGATGATGTGGTTCTTTTTGCCTCCTCCCCAGAGGAGCTTCAGAGGTTTATTGATGCACTAGCCTCTTTCTGCAACCAGCGTCAGCTGGTGGTGAACTTGAACAAGACTCAAGTTATGGTGTTCAACTGTTTGAAAACTTAACATCTTCACTTCAGCTTCCAAGGTCAGCAGATTAAGATTGTCTCTTCATACACTTATCTTGAGGTTAAGTTCTCTAGTCCCCGCTTCAGCATGAGGCCTGCCCACCTACCCAGGGTGGCCAAGGGGATGGGCTCCCTCGCCCTTCTAGAGAGATAGTGCTTTCAACATAACTTCCAAGACACTATGTCCAAGCTATCCCTCTTGAACTCTCTGGTCAGACCCACAATTTTATATGGTTCGGTAATTTAGGGGTCCTCTCTTCTGGAGTCGAACTGGGCCTCATCTGTTGTCATCGATACACTCTACGCAATATTGGCCAAGTTCAGGGCTCACCCTTTCTGGCTTAGCACCATCTTTGATTTGATCTAGTTCATTCACCACCTCAGAGGCTTTGCGGACTCTGCAAACGGCCGCCATAGATACTCCTAGCTTGCTCACTGCTACTTAGTGGGTATTGCCAGCTTCATGGGGGCGACCAGGGCTCGTTGTTGGTATACCCAATCCACTACCTTACTAAGCTCGATCAGGATTGACATTGATCATCTTACGCCTTATTAGTTCTCTTTGGATGCTCATGTCCATCTCCCCTCATAGTAGGAGTTGAATGGGCACATCAGACTTGACATTTATAGACAGTAAATCTCCACGACTTGGATCAGCCCTCCAAGGGGTTTGCGTCCATAGATGACCTTCTACTTTGAGCACTTTTTGAAGACTCGTAGTGGGATAGTTGTACATCCCATTTACTTGAGCCGACATTGGTGCCACGCCATCCGCATCTCTCTGGAGTCATTTAGAATCGGCTCTCACTGGCTTCGGTACTAGACTGATCGTCCCCTGACTAGAGAGGACCGGATTTGCCACCTTTGCACTTTATCCAAGACAGAGACTGAGATCCATTTCATCTTCAAGTGCCACATCTACTACAAGATCAGAGGCAGGTTGCACTACTTATTTAGAGACTACAGATCCCTCTCGGCTTTTTTTAGTTATTCGGACCAGCTGTGTTCAGCTCTTTATCTCTAGGAGACCTCCCAGCTCCAAGACCACACTTTACAGCTCATGTTTCCTCAAAGCCAGGCCTCCAATCACTTTTTTCCACCCATGCCCCCTTCCAGGGTTATGAAGCGGCCACCTACTACACCTGTCTTTGGGCACACCAAATCAGTCAGGGCTCGTCACAGATTCATCAAACAACGGCATTCTATCTCCAGCATTTCTCAGAGACAGGCCCGGACCCTTGCTCATCCTGGGCCTTACCCTTCGATGTTGGATTTCTTTGTACCAAGAAAGGATAGTTAGTCCTTCTCTCATCTGTTGTTGCTTCCCTTCATTTGCTTTCTTGTTTGTTCTTTCCCAGATGTTGTTTGGCGCTCCTGTTGGGTTGCTCCTTTCTACATTGTTGTATCTTTCAGTCCCTTGGACCCTTGTTGGTCTCTTGTTGGACATTAATATCATTATCTTATCTTATCTTATTATCTTATCTTATCCTCTCCCCTTTACTAGTTTAGTGATAGCTCGACAAGAGTATCGATAGTATTCTCAAATTCTTTGGCAATGTCACTATTTTCTCTCATTTTAGATTTTCTCTTCAATCTACTATTTTGAACCTCAATACTCTATTGAGTAGAGTTGCATGTGATCTACAACCAACATCAAATCTTGGCTCAATTTTGGCTTCTTGCAAAATCTATTAATTTTAACTAGAAAAAAAATATGCATAGACAAGAACTTGGCACCAAAAGTTGAAGCTCTTGGATGCAAGTGCATAGTATGAACATCCTCACATAGCACTACTCTCCTCTGCTAGTCGGCTCAAAACTTTCTAGAACGTTTAACCTAGATGGGGTGCTAGAATTGCTTTAATCTACAAACAAAAATAGGAAAATTTGTTGGACTATTTAAGGGTTTTCCTTAATCAAAACCCCATTTTAGTCTATCAACCTCCACGAACAGCCAAAAGAAAAATGATAGATAAAAGCTTTTATATCCTAAATGCATAAAAGCAATTGATAGACTAAATGATAATAGTGTCAACCCTAGTCTGCAAAGCGAACCACCATTACATGCATATAAATTTGACAACAAAGATAGGTGGCTTTATTTCTATGACAAAGATTATCATGCAACAAATAGAGAGAATGGGAAAATACAATAAGTATGCTGTCAGCAGCCAAGGCTTGTCTTAATAAATGTGATTGATATGGAAGTGAAAGCCCTTTTTTAGAAGATCCAATTGCTATAAAAGAGAGAGCAAACAATAACACAATATTTTGAGAGAACGTTGTGATAGCTGCAAGTATTTTGCTAGAGTTTCCACAAGAGAGAAGAATAAAGGGTTGCCTTAGACAAAATTTGTTTGCTCAGACAAGAGGGAAGAGGCATTGCTTTCTTCTTCTGACATTATAACACACATCATAAATGAGCCAAACAGGAAATATGCCTATAAATAATGCTGATTCATTGGAGACAAACATGTGATTCAAATGTTTGCTTGTCACACTTTTCCAAGAAATTTTGTTGAAATCAAGCACACAAGCTAGTAACATGTGTTCTTTCAATGCAAGAAAAATTCATAATATAGAAATAGCAAAATTTATCATCAAGGCACGAACTAAGACAAGTAAAACATAAGTGTGAAATCACACAAGTGCAATTTTGACAATACCAACACAAGTATCTTAGAATAGGTAAGAATGTCATTATGTAATTGTCTGTTAGCATTGTTGACTAGTATAAATAAATCAAAGTTAACATTTTACCTTCTATTATACCTTTGCAATTGTATGAAGCAAAAGATGTTTCCATAGCTTTTTAGTATTTAATCACTTCTTCTTTATTTGTAGTCTCACATTTCCTTTCTATAATCTTGACATAATGTATGAGCAAAAACCCATATCTTGGATTGGGCAAAATTTTGTTCCATTGCCTCTTCAAAGTTGCTCTATACGATAGATTTTTTATGTCAGGCTTGGGTCTTTTGCATTAATTCTTGGGGATTGAGATCACTTCGTCATCTAATGGTATCTTCCTTCGACAACCCAAGGATGCACTTGATATGGTCTTCGAATTTTGCAAGGTTGATTGTAAGCGTGCGTTGGTTCCATTTCTATCAAGGATCAACCTTAAGGCTAAGTTCTCTTTACCCTCAGTTGTTGGCACTTTAGATTGACAACTTGTTGGGAGCCTCATCAGCTTGACTCGTATAAGAGCCAGCATTTCATATGTTGTGGGCATGGTTTCATTATTCATTGAGGATTTACATGAGTTACATTGGAAATCAGTTAAATAGATTGTCCGCTACACTCAAGGTACTCATGAAATTCAATATGCAGCAAATGTGGATATGGCTTTGGTGAGACACAAACTCAAATTGGGTAGGTAATTCACACAAGTACAAGTTTACTTCAAGATATTGCTTCTCACTTGATTTCAATCTAGTTTGTTGGTCAAGCACAGCCCACAATTGCTCTTTCATCAACAGAGGTTCAGTATCGAGGGGTATTTAATGCCACCACTAAAGCCATTTGGCTTCATTCTCACTTAACTTGAAACTCCATTCAAAAAGCCTACATTAATATTTTGGGATATTTTGGGGTAAATAGAATGCTATACAAATCTCAAGGAATCTTCTTCATCATTAGAGGAGAAAACACATTGAGATACATATGCAATACATTCAAGTGTTGATTTAGTAAGGCATCATTGATGTTCTACACTAGAGCAAAATGTGAACGTCTCCATCAAATCCTTTATAGAAAGCAAATTCATCCATCTATGAGGTTAGCTTGGGGTGCAACAAGTGCCTACTTAGGGAGGGGCGCTCCTTTGTCCTTCATTTCTCTCTCTATTTCGGGGAGCTTCTTCTTTTGGGGAGATTTCTATGTACATGGGAATCTAACATTGCTTTATTTATCAAGGCCCATTTTTCACCCACCTAACCTATGCTTAGGGAAGGGTGCCAACATAGGTTTTTTGTTTAACTTATGTTAGGGAGTATTTCTCTTTTTCTAAACATAACATTTAAGCTTGCTTAGGTTATCAAAAGTGGATAATATAAGGGCATGTAGTGAAATACTTCGGCTACATGCGTCACTCTCTCCCACACACGGGAAGTTGAGTTACACACCCGCTTTTGGCTTGTTGTGCCACCTCTCATAACCATAACATGAGTAGGCTATGGGGTAGTTGGGTTTCTCACCCTATTTTGGCTTTGCATGCCATCTTCCGTAACTCTTTTGCTATCTTCATTTAAGGAGGTTATGCTAATGATTTGACTTTACCAAGTAGATAAAACCTCCCACATTTTATGGGAAGTAGAATTTAATGTACCTTGTGGATGTATATGCCCTTATTTTGCTATATATATATATATATAGGTCTCTCCTCTCACTTTTACTAGTTCAATGATAGCTTGACAAGAGTATCAATAGTATTCTCAAATTCTTTGGCAATGTCACTATTTTCTCTCATTTTAAATTTTTTCTTCATTCTACTATTTTGATCCTCAATACTCTATTGAGTGGAGTTGCATGTGATCTACAACCAACATCAGATCTTAATTCAATTCTCACTTCTTGTAGAATCTAATTTTAACTAGAAACAAAAATACAACTACAAAGGAACTTGGCACCAAAAGTTGAAGCTCTTGGATGCAAGTGCGTAGTATGAACATCCTCACATAGCACTACTCTCCTTTGCCAGTTGGCTCAAAACTTTCTAGAATTGCTTGAATCTACACGCACAGAAATAGGAAAATTTGTTGGGTTATTTAAGGGTTTGCCTTAGTCGAAACCCCATTTTAGTCTATCGACCTCCACAAACAGCAAAAAGAAAAATAATGACAAAAGCTTTTACATCCTAATCGCATAAAAGCAATTGATAGACTAAATGATAATAGTGTCAACCCTACTCTGCAAGGTGAACCACCATTGCATGCAAATAAATTTGACGATAACAATGGGTAGCTTTATTTCTATATCAAAAGATTATCGTGCGACAAATAGAGAGAATAGGAGAACACAATAAGTGTGCTACCAGCGGCCAAGGCTTCTCTCAATAATTGTAATTGATATGGAAGTGAAATCCCTTTTTAAGAAAGTCCAATTACCATAAAAGAGAGAGAAATCAATAACACGACATTTTGAGAAATCGTTGTGATTGCTGCAAGTATTTTGGTAGAGTTTCCACAAGAGAGAAGAATAAAGAGTTGTCTTAACAACTTTTTCTCAAACGTCCATGAAAATGATCAAGAGGGGTTTGTTTGCTCAAACAAAAGGGGAGGCATTACTTTCTTGTTCTGACATTATAACACGCATCATAAATGAACCAAACAGAAAATATGCTTTTAAATAATGCTGATTCATTGGAGACAAACATGTCATTCAAATGTTTGTCTATCACACTCTTCCAAGAATTTTTGTTGAAATCAACAAACTGGTAACATGTGCAATTTTGACACTACCTACACAAGTATCTTATAATAGGTAAGAATGTCATTATGTAGTTGTTTGTTAGCATTGTTGACCAGTATAAATAAGTCAAAGTAAACATTTTACCTTCTATTATACCTTTGCAATCACATGAAGCAAAAGATGTTTCCATGGCTTTTTTAGTAGTTAATTACTTCTTTATTAGTAGTCTCACATTTCCTTTCTACAATCTTGACATGACGTATGAGCAAAATCCCATATCTTGGATTAGACAAAATTTTGTTCCATTGCCTCTTGACAAGCCTTGGTGCATAGGAGTCCAAGATGCTCTTGAGATGTTTGATAACTTAATTTCTCAAAGCTACATAAAAGAATGGAGGAAGCATTACATATACAACTACATAAAGAAATAACCTAGAATAAATGGATTATTATAGACAAGACTATCACATGAAAAGCCCTTTGAGACACAAATAGAGTTACCAAGTTGGATAACACAATAGCAATGCACTATGATTCTCACGAATGTAATTATTGCAATAATACAAGCTTAAAACACGCAAAAACTTCGAAAGACCATAGATGCACAAAATTTTTAAACAAACCTTTGACAGTGCTTTTGAACATTCCCAGAATCCCAGGCCATTTCTATTTATAGAATGATGAATGTTAAAATGGATTTGAAGTGCACAAATGAAGTATCTAAACGATTGAAGGTGCAGTCCTACCACAATATACGCATAAGAACATAGGTATTAAGGATTAGCACCATTAGTCCTTTGGATGCAACTTCACAATAATCAGATCCATCTTATGGTAGATTTGTGATAGTATTATTTATATTTATGCAATGAATAATAATAAATATTAGAAAACAAATGCATATAACCAACACCATAAAGTAAAACTTCTAATGAACTTTTCACTACGTTACCTTCTCAAAACAATTCAATTTATAATGTTGGCAGCAGATGATATATTTGTCTTCTATTTATTTGTATTTACAATTTACTATTATTATGAGTTGCATGTCCAAAAAACACATCAGCCTTCAACGTTCCCAACACATGCATCAATGATCCACTGGCACAAATAAATGGAAACACAATTTTAGGCATGAGCTGTACACTAATAAGCATGATAGTTTCCTTACTACTGTTTTGATGTCTACAAATGTATACCATAGTCATCACCAGCTTAAAGATGAAGGCCTTGTCCCCATCCCCGTATACACATCTTTTAGTAAGTATATTTACAATATCAATGTGTAGGCAATGAATCACAAAGACAAGCAACTTGTTGATCTAGAATAGTTACAGCATGTTTGTTCTGTAAGAGGAAACAGCAATATGTATAGTGTAAGTACGAAGATAATGTTGACAATAAACATCGGGATCAAAAGGCAGAGAAATGCAGATCCATCTGAAAATAAATCAAAATCATCATGTGGAGCGCATTAAAAATGGCAGTTAAGCAAGAGAGAAAGCAGACATTTGAGAGCTCAAGAAGACAAAACAATGGGATCAAAGTTGCTAGCTTAGAGAAAAAAAAGAAAAGACAAGAGAAAGGGAAGAAGGTACCCACATGAGCTGAACAAAGTTAAAAACACATTAAAATGCATGTGGATTTCAAGACATGATTGGAGCACATCACGCGCCAATGGAAATTAGCAATAGTTTACAAAAGTAAGGAGAACCAACCCACTAACTTGTAGACATGATCATGGTGCAATAAAGGAAGCTACAAAAATGTCACTGGCTGAAAAAGTCCCAAGACATGAGCATCTTGTGGAGGGAATGTGCCTAAAACTCTACCAAGCGATTTGTTTATTCAACAAAAGTATGGCATGGATGCCCAACAACCTTGTGTACCTCTTAATCGTGACCTAAATTATATCCACGATACTGCAAAGTTTGTATTATCAACTGGAGTATAGGTTAGAAAAACTGCCATAAGGACTAAACTTGTGACAATACATGGAACTAAGCCCACCTATACATTGTCATGGGAGCACTCAAGGTTGGGATTGTGTATAACCATATTGTTGACCCAACCCTATGCGTGTTATACACAACCTCTATCAAATGTTTAGATCATAGTTCCAAGAATCACGGCGATTCATGCGATTCACGCGATTTGGCGATTCGATTCAAGCCAAACGATTTTTTGTGAATCGGTGAATTGAATCAGCGATAAAGGGTTTATGAAATAAGTTACTCACTGAATTTCAAGGGTTTTTTAAATTTTCCGATTCATGGCCGATTCGATTCCGATTCATGGCCGATTCACGATTTGATTCGGCCTTGCCGATTCCGATTCTTGTTACTTTGGTTTAGATTAACAATAGTCCAGTGGCACAAACAAGGAGTTTTAAGTTGTATGCAAGCCTTCACTCTCAAGCCAATACAAGCCACAAGGACGTGTGTATGTGGGCACCTTTGATCAACAGTCAAAGGATCAGAGCGATTGTAGTCATACGTTCCAAACTAGTAACTTAGGGTGAAGCTAGTGGTCTTTAAAAACATTACCAAAAACCAGAGTAGAAATGCAGGTGATGGCACAAGTAAATTAAGGAAGTTATGAAAAATTACCAACATTTTGAGCAATTGTTCAGCAGAGAGCTACAGAAAATGTGCTCGGCTTGACAGCCATAAAGGCACATGTTTCCAAGTTGAAAGACAGGACAAGAAAAATATCCACCATTCTTAAGGCACTAGCTTTGGTAGCAGCTCCTACAACTGTTTCGAATTTTATTAACTCTGCTATGGTTCCAGTTCTGACCTGGAAGGAAAGTATCTTAAAATTTCAAAGCCAGACCATTTTGGAAAAACTCAAAAGGGCTGTGGTACTAATATTCTGATCCATCTGAACATAGAATTGGGTATTTTGTTTGTTAACAACCAGCGCTGTCTTCACAAAAAACACTCTACTACGGTTTGCTTTTCTCTACAGAATGTCACTGTGATGGCTACTTCTGGAAATTAGAATGCTGATGATGACGAATATATATGTTATCGTTGTGTTATTCGTACACTGTCTTTAAAAGTAAAAATACAAGTGATTTTATGGTTGACAGACTAAATTCCACACCAAATTGGAGCGTAATGCCCCGCTTTTGGAACAAGAGGACCTGTTTACTTTTACCCAATATATTATTTTCTGACTTTTTACTCCCTAAGTTTTCAACTCATCGCAGGCTTGGCAATAAACGAAGTTTTACCTAGATCCTGAGTACAAAATTTCTACCCTGAGGTATAGCTGAGGTGACAATCGATGGCTCCGGAATGAAACTTTCCTCTTTTCTTCTTGCAAAAAAATCGACCCCAAGGTGCTATACACGCTCTTTGCCTTAGCACTGTCCCTTCGCTATCTAAGTTTCATGTCTTCAATTCAGGAAGAATTACAATGAAAGAGAGATCGGTGCCCTCGATCAGAAATTACAAACTCAACAGATATAACGGTTCTAAGTGATCGTGCAGTTCTCAAAGAAGCCCATAAAATTGCCTCCAATGCAGATCCTCACATAAACAGGTTTTCCTAAGAGGATTTAATCAAAGGAAAAAATGGAATGTACTATAGACCGGACCTATTATTACGAAATTAATTCGTAACTGACCTGAATGTAAGGCGTCAAAAGAGACAGCTGTAAAGCCCATCCGAACTGTACACCTGCGGCAATTATAGAACTCAACACCAATATTCTCAATCCGTTAGCATTCGTCGCATTACTGTCAGATCTGGTTACTTCCCCATTCTCCAGTCTTGAGTTCGATTCTGGTGAAACATTTATAGCAGACAATTCAATCTGCGCCTCTTGCTCCAAATGTCTATACGGGACACGAATTTCCTTAGAATTCATTTTTTAATAAGATTTTAAGCATACCCAGTCAGCATACATCTTTGCATCATTCTTTCTAAAATCTCAAAATCACCCAAACCCCTCAGGAAATTTAACATGCAACACAAGGAGATCTGAATATGGGTAATGAGATGCTTCCGATCAGGTCCTATGGAATTTGAGCGCTTAATGGACTCTTCCGGAAACAACAAACCTATTTCTTTCTCTCTTATAATTGAATCCAATTTCTGCTGGTAGAATAAGGTCGAATATTGCTTCACGCGCTTGGATGACTCTTTGTACAATACAAAGAAATTATGTTTGAGCGCGACTGTGAGTAAGCCGAAACTTGCAAAAGGTATTTACGATTGAACATCCTGTTTACTTTTCTTTCAATCGATTGATTTGAGAGTTTAACCAGTTACATTGCTTTACAAGTCTACCCAGCTGTTTCAATTAGTTGAATGTTTTAAAAACAAAAAAATTCCGCTACTTGTTTTTTATTATATTGAATAGAGAGAGCTGGTTACTGTAATATTACACTTCTAGATGATATCTAGTATGAGAGATATCAAAAGTAGGGCAAATTTGTCAAAATGATGGGAGTTTGGAGATGTCTTGTTCGTGTCATATGTGTCATTATTATAGTATTTTAGAGTGTGGTAATAAAAGATTGAGATGGAAAAATAAACTTTTTAATTTGAAGGAATACAAAATGTATTAGAACAAGATTCTTAATATCCTTTGATTTTTTTAGAAGTTGAACCATCTTTAAACTGTATTAAAATTAATTGTAATTGTACATAGAACTTAAGAACTAAAGACAATTAGCCAACAGTGGCATGTTGTGATGGTTAAGTTGTTGTGTTGTTATCCTTGCCATCAAGGTTCAAATCTCATGGGGATGAGGTCCCCCGTTTGTGGCCTCATTGGTTCATAGGTCCAGGTCAAAGCGTTTACCCCTCTTTGAAAATAAGAACTAAAGACAATTGAAAAACATAGACAATTACATTTTGCATTAATGTTTCTAGTTAAATGCGAATAGATAAGTTATAGCTCTTACCAAGTGCAAAATTACTACTTTGTGTCATTAGAATTTTTTTTTTATCGGTAAGAGGCATAAGAGGCCGAAGCCAAGGTTAATTATTTGTTGTGATTAATTATTTCAATTATTAGTTAATCTCAAGTAGATTTGAATCCAAGACCTCTTAATTAAGAGGCGCACAATTTACCATTGTGTTGTAGGTTCTTGCCTTTTGTGTCATTAGAATTTTAACATCAACACCTTTACAAAAAGTCACAACAAGCTCTAAAATAGAAAACTCAAAAGTGTATAAGAATTTTAGAACAAAATGAAATTCTTTAATTTCAAGAGTTTTGAGACTGGAAAGGTCTTCATAAGCCCTCAAGAAATGTTGTTCAATTTCACTAAAAAGATCGCACATACAATAAATAAAATTTCTACAATATTAGTTTGAATGCAATTATAAAGTTGTCATAAATGTCTTGTAATATGTTGTGAACAAATGGATCATTGAGATTTTGTGCAGAGTTAAACAATACCAACCAAAACCCTAACAAAACCATAAGCATGTTATAACTAAATTCTACATATAGAAAAGATATCCACAATTTAAATTGCTTAATATTTGTATCTTAGGAGTCTGCAGTACAATAAATTTTATTTTATTTTTAGCATGTTTGCAATGTAATAAATTAGAAACCAATTGTTTATCCTAAAAGAAAGAATTATATGATTTTAAAACTAGAGAAATTTAAAATTACCAAACAAAAATAATTTTTTTACAAATATTTAACAGAGAATAATTCTTTATTAAAAAAAAAAAAAAAAAGTCTACAATCAATTGTCATCTTTATACACTACTGAATATTTAATCAACAACTTGACACCCAAACATGATATAAGATATCTTAAATTTTAAATACATAAACAATAAACATAATTGTGCATACAATAACTACCATTTTAAAATTCTTTGTAATATTATTTAGTTTTTAGTTTTTAAAATTCTTTGTTACGTTATTTAGTTTTTATTACTTTTAATTATTTTAAAAGATAATGCTTTAAGCACAAAATGAATCAAAATTTTATGAGTTGGTACATTTTATTATTATTCATTTGACTAATGGTAAAGTAAAGTGTGGTGTGACATATCTTTTATAATAATTATATTAATTACACAATTAATACAAAAAGTTAAAATTTTAAAATTTCATTGATTTTTGGTTTTATAAAATAAATTTCTCCATTACTATTTAGTAAAACCCAATAAGATTTTAATTAAATAATATTTATGTTTTTCAAAAAATATATATATATATATTCAAACTTTATAAAGAAATTAAATTTTGAAATTCTTGAAATGATAAAGTAAATGTAGAGTCACATCATCTTTTATGATATTTACAATCATATTAATTGCACAATTAATGCTAAAAGTTAGAGCTTTAAATTTGTATTGATTTTTTTGTTTCAAAAATTAATTTTCTCTCTTACTATTATAAGTGAGAGCCAATAAGATTTTAGTTAAATAGCTTTTTTCCATTTCAAAAAATAATAAAAATGTTCAAACTTTATAAAAAACTTATAATCTAAAAAAAAACTTAAATCTTATTGATTAAACTAATACATTTTATAATTTTTAATTGCATGTAATGGATGCAATAGTATTCCTACCTATGACAGGAACTACTAATAATAATAAAATGTTCATTGTGTAGTTTTTATATCTAGTATTTCACATGAATGTAGTTATGGAGTACTACTTAAATTCAAACATTTAATGTGGTCAGTTGTTGATTATTATCATAACTTTCTTTTTCATGGTTATTGCCTTTTTTTCATTTAATAAAATTAGTTATTGTAATTAAGGATATCAATTAATTATTGTAATTAAGGATATCAAAAAGAATTTTAGATGTTATATATTTTATTGATAATTTAATTATTTGTTTAAGTTTTTTTTATCAGTAAACGGTCAATGGCCATGATAATTGATTATTATTAAAATAAATATACAAATACAATAATGATCCACTGTTCAAACGGGCACTGGTAGGAAAGAACGGGGAAAGAAAACCTCTAGTCTAGCCCGAGACCAAAGTCCTATATTATTACAACATAAAAGATGCATACCTCAATCCAATAAATTATGTCCCATATGTCATAACAATCAAATTACATATAAATCTTGGAGCATGCGCTCTTTGAAGTTTTACAAATTTCCTTGACGAAATTCCATCTCATACTTTACGCTCTTGCATAGGTGCCAGAAACGAGCTTACCTGTCTAACCATCTTGCCAATCAAGAGGTTAATCATAAAATATTGCATACTACTTTAGGCAATGACACCATATGATATGAAGTGAATAGAAAACCCACCTAAAGGAACATTACATAGCACCATATCAAGGATAAACTAGGCTACTCTATAAAACCTAACAAGATATTTAAACTACTACAACTACACTAAACAATGAACAAAGTCATTAAACTAATGAAAGATAACTTATAAAGAAAATCCAATCAAGCCTTAAACTAAGAGCTACATATTCGAATAGAGAGTCCATAAACTATATCAAAAGCACCAATCAGCCAAATCAAATTCTCTTAAGATTCGAAGATGATCCAAACAAAACTGACACCCTACTAACCTCTGTTCTCACTACAGGTAATAGAACACAAAATACCATCCTAAAGCCTAATTCTAAATTAGCCCATTAAAGAGGTTCCAAAGCACGCAATTGAACTATACTACCCTATAACTGTATATGAGAAAATATGATAGCAAGTAATACTAATCTATTCAAAAACAAAAGCATTAACTAGCATAAAAATCATAACATATGAGATAGACAAAGTGAAACCCTCAAATGAGAATATGAGCCATGGAATGGCTCTCCCAATGAGGATGGTCACTTGATTTAGGGATGAGTCTATTATGTAGATTTGGGATATATGCTCAAGTTTCAAAATAGCTTCAATGGATTTGGGATTTTTGGTGTGGATGATGGCTTTGATATGGATTTGGCTTCTCAAAATGGCATTATGAGTTTACTTGATGGATTGTGATTCCAAAAGGGCATGGTAACTTTAGCTTAAGGATTTGTGATGAAATGGCTTGGGAGGGGATCCAATTTATAGGCAAGAGGTTGGAGGGATGGAGGGATAAGATGCAAGGATGGCAAGATGGTGAGGGAGGGCTAGGATGCACTCAAAGGGGAGCACATGGATTGTTCTTGTTTAGTACCAATCAGGAAATGACACATGTCACAGGGTCATTGGGTGGAGGAAAGGGCAAGGATGAGTCAACAAAGGAGGCTCAAGGCCTTAAATGGCCCTCATAATGGCTTGTAAGAGCTTTTAAGGGCATGTAAGAGCATTGAAGGCTTTGTGGTTGGGATAAAGTTTTATGGTTGGGATATTTTGAGGGAGGACACTTTGGTTTGGCTTAGGAAAGTCTTAAGCTCACTTAGGGAATGTGACAAGGTTAGGGGGGGGATTAGGCTTGGGCTAGGATTAGATTAAGGATGTTAGAGATGTGCAAGTGGATGACATTCATGAGGGTGGATGAGTTAGTGGCTAAGCTAGGTTAGTATGGGTGGATGGGGTGGATTTAGGCCATATGGAGGATTAGGGATAAGTTAGGGGCTATTAGATTTGAGGGATTTATTTATCAAATAGGTTTATCCAATAAAAGGGGATTTGGAAATAGATAGGAGAAATAGGATTAATTGACAAATAATAGGTTATTTGATTTATCAAATTAGGACTATAGATGATTAAATAAGATTAGTCAGCTAGGGGATGGCAAATGATTAATTAAATAGGAATTGAATTAGTGATGCCTTTAAAGATAGCTAAATAGGATTACTAAAGTGGTGTAATCAAATTTAGGTGTCTACATTTTGCCCCTCTTTGACATAGTGTTGAGACAACACTATTTCAAAGAAGTTCAAACGGAGATGACACGAGGAAGATGTTTTAGCAACAAGGTTGCCCCAGTCTCGGATAAGAAGAGGAGAGACTAGACTTAGATGATGCCCTCTCAAGAAGGTGGCAGGGAGAGAAATGAGGCTCGACAGCTTCTTGAAAAATACAAGAATTCGAGATGAGCAAGGAGACTCAAAGTGGCAAAGAGAAGGGGTTGAATTAGCTCAAACTCTCACTACGGGAGAATGATAAAGGGGAATTAGATGCACAAGAGGAAGCAAGCTTAAGATTTTTAGGGAGGTGGAGGATGAAGGAGCGGAGCGTTATAAAAGGAAACCAGGAGGAGGGGAGGGATGAGGGGATAATGGAGATGTAGGGAATCCATTGAAGCGAGTTGAGTGAGGGGATACTTCAAAGAGAAAGACCACCACGTAGTTGAGCATTAGATTTGCTATAGGACTGTTGGTTAATTGCCAAGGTTACTAAGAACAGAAAGGCCTCTTCACCAATGGTCCAGAGGACTGACGAACTGACTCAAAACAAACACGCAAGGGTTGCCCCAGCATCACACATGAATCCTAGAAGAATTAGAGTGGGAACAATACTAGGTAACCCACAAGCAGAAGAGAAAAACAAACAAAATACCTGATCCAGACCTTACATTCGAATTGCCCCATTCGTAGCACACCATGACATAAAATAGTGTGGCTACCGTGAGGAGGGAACAACCCAAATCACTTGGAAGAGATATGTTAAGAATCATGCTTGAAATCTTGAAAAGAAAATAAATCGAAAGAAAATGTAAATCCATAAAAAAGTTAACCTTTTGCCAAAGAGATCGGTAGGATTGGATACTGACGGACCAAGATCAGACGAGAGGAAGGATGCATCCTGCAAGGATCTATTGGTAATATCGAGGACTAGGATGAGCTGGGCAATCAGAACTCTTTAGGACAACATTTTGATGACAAGGGATCTCGTACAAGGATTCGCTAAAGCTCTTAACCAAGAGAACTATAATTTGTGATCGAGCAAGAACTGACGCGAAGAAATGAGAGGTATACAATGGGACCAAGATAAAGACTAATGGGCAAGGAATATACAGCTGATAGATCAAAGGATGTACAAGGGACTACCGGACAAAAGTGCAGCATGATAGGATAGTGACAAGAAAGATAAAGATGAAGAGATAGTGGATGAAAGGTTTGGGATGAGAAGATAGTGGATGAAAAGCTTGAGATGGGGAGGTAGAGGAAAAGCATGGGATAAGGAGATAAAGGGGATGAAAAGCTCAAAAGGAGAAGATGGTTTGTGAAAAGCTTAAGATAGTGGGAGTCAGAAGCTCAAGATGAGGAGATAGGAAGAGAAAAGCTCAAGATGAGAGGATAGCGAATGGAAGCTCAGGATGAGGGATAGCTAAGGGCTAGATACCAATGACAAGGGGTGTACCAGGTGATGAAAAGATGGAGGTAATGCTGGGAGATGCAAGGATAGATGAAAAAGGGAACTATGGATAGAGGGATGCAAAAAGATAAGGATCAATGGAAAGATGGACACGACACGATCTCCAAGGAATAGAGTGCCCCCAGTTATAATATGTTATTCAAGAGGATTCTTTATGGGGGATGCGGTAGGATTGAATATTGGTCAATAAGAGGATGAGGGAGACAGATGGAAGCTAGGATGTGAAAGGTTAATGAGGTAGAGGATAACAAGGATGGGTGGATTAGGGATAGGGAGGGATTGGATGGATGAAAGAATGGGTAGATAAAGGATAGGTGGATACAAAATTTGATGGAAAAGGGATGTCAAAGGGATGACCAAAAGCATGTATCTAGTGGTGGACTTTATTTGTATCAAGATCCAAAGTAGGATGGTGGATGAAATGGATAGAATGTGGTTGGTATGGTGGGATGAGATGGGTATGATGGGTGATGGAACATGCCCCCAAGTGTGCAGAGCATTTGGATAGAGGGATTACACATGGCGCTTGTTGGCCAAGTTTTCACCATGGTACTTATCCATGCACCTGAATTGCCAAGTTTTCACCAATGGATGATTTTTTTGTTTTTTTGTTTTTGTATTTTTATTTTATTTTTTTAATGTATTTTGACTCATAGATGTTGGTAGGATGGATGAAAAAGGATTGGATTGAACAAGTGGAATGGTGGGTGGGAGTTTGATAGATAATGGATGGGAAGACATAAGGCTTGAGGGTAAATGGATGAGGAAAATGGAAAGATCATCATTGGCACACACCTTGAGAGGTGATAAAGTAGTGGGAAAGATGGTATTGAGCGAGGTTGAGGAGAAAATGGAGGAAGAGAAAGATAAGGACTAAAAGTAGAGTTGGAAGATGGAGGATGGGAAATTTAGGATAAGAAAAAGTGGGTTGGGGGGATGAAGGATGAATATATGGGGATTTAGATAAAGGATGGATGGATGAGGCTTTTTGAGTAGCATGAATGGATGCCAATTGAGTTTTTTCTTTGAGATGCATTTCTTTTATGAGCATCTTGGGTATCCACATGAGTTTTGACATTTGCAGCTTGGGCCTTTGTGGCCTCTTGACTTTTTCTTTGATTTGGATCAAATGTTTCTCTTCTTGAACATGTATTTTAGAAGGGACGTGTCGAGACTTGGATTTTTGTGGATTTTTGGATTTATGCTTTTTGTATTTTGGCATCCAATATGCTTCTATTAGCCATGGGATGGGAACAAGAGCATGGAGGAGATGGAGGGATAATGGATGGAGTGATAGGGTTTAAAGGTTGGAAGGGATTCAAGGATGAGTGCCTTTGATGATCTAGCTGGTGGATTTGAGGGGATGGAAGGATAGATTGGAGCATAGGATATGGATGGATATAGGTGCCCAAGATGGATGGAGGATATGGGCCCAAAATAGATGGAGGAGATAAAGGATTCATATTAGGTATGTAAGGACCCAAAATGGATGGAAAGGGTAGGGGATTTGGATAAGGGGTATATGGACCCAAAATGGAGGGTTGAAAAGAAGTAGGGTAAGGGCCCAAAATAGATGTAAAACAAGATGGATGGGAACTATGGGGTGGAGATGGGAGGACTTGGGACCATGCAAGGATAGAGGGGATACCAACATCTAGAGATACACTTTTCTTTCTTTCTTCAATATGATGTTCATTATTTGGAACACAAGATGTGGGTCCTTTATTAGTTAAAGGAGTTGAAGCTTCATATATGATATGTAGTTCTTCTTTAATGGATCTATCATCATGGATTATGGGAGATGTATGATCATGGAGAAAAGGGGATGGAAGGATAAGATCTTGAGTTGGATGGGTTGATGGAAATGGATCTTGAGATGGAGTAGGTAAGATGGTAGGATTCAAATATAGAGGGGATGGTAAAAGTGGATCATGTAGGGGAAGAAGTGGGATGGCGGGATCTTCTCTTGTGTCGAGGGATATTTCAACATGCTTTTGGACAAGATCTTGACAAGAATGGGTGGGAGTGGATGGTATGATAGGAGAAGTATGGATGGTTTCTTTAAGTGAGGTAGATGGATGGGTAGGAGGTTATGCAAGGGGGATGGGTTGATGGAGGATGGACTCATTAGGTTCATTATATGGGATTTGGGTAATGCTGGGAGGAGGAGATGTGGATGGGATTTGGAGGGATTTGATGGATGGGAGGTAGGAGATGGAATGGGTTTGATAAGTGGGGTGGATGCGATAGGGATGGTAGCGAGAGGACGATGTAAGAGGAGTGATGGGGGTGGGAGAGGGAGTTGCTTTGGGCTTCCTTGGAAAATTCCTTGGAGACAAGTGTGTTGGACTAGGAGGAGTAAGGGGATTGGGGTGATGCATTATAGAACTAGGATTGGTTGGAGGATTTGGAAGAGATTGGGATGGTGGATTTGGACTAGAGATGTAGCTACTAGAATTGTTCGGGAATGGTGGAGGTTGGGAGATGAAGGTAGAGGAAGATGGAGGTATGATTGATGTATAAGAGGAATATGTGGGCACAATATAGGAAGGTGGTAAGGATGAGGATAATAATGGATTTCCCTTGTCAAAGGCATGGTAAGGAGTACTACTGGGTATGTTTGGAGGAGGGATGGAGCAGTTTGGAGGAATGCTTAGATTTTGGAGGATGTTTGGAGGAATACCTCTAAGGCTTTCAATATATCCGTCGTAGTCAACAAGATCATCATCATTATTGGAATAGGATGAGGTGGGAGAAAGGACAATGTGACCAAACTCATCATGATAGGGTTGGGATTTCATGTTTTGATGATGAGTTGGATGGGGATGGGGTCTTGCATATGGATGAACACGAAAGCTCATGGTGGGATTTGGATTAAGCACAAATTTTGGATTGGTTGATGAAAGATTTCCTAGGGAGATTCAAAGCTGCATGAAAAACCTAAGGAGGATTGGCTGGAGATTTTTGGCTTTCCTTTGGATGGAAGACTTCAAGGGTATGTTGTCAAAAAGTGAGAGTTTTTCTTTCCTATGTGCAGGATCGGTGGCTTTGGTTGTGTCAACTTGAGGATAGACTAATGATCCTATGGGCATGACACAAGATTGACCACTTGTGGATCCCAACCTTTAGCTCAAGGTGATGAGGGATACAAGTGACAAAGCTGGATTACCCTAGACAAAGCTCTGTCAAAGGGATAACCTTGGGGAGATTGAGGGATTTGGATAGATTGATTGGATAGCAAACTTTGGCAGAGTAACAACAATTCCTTAAAGGCTTGGGTGATTGTGGATTGGGTTGTAGGTTGGCTGGGGGGATGATTTGGATGGACTTTGGATTTGGGATTGTCCTAAAGCAAAGAACTAGATAGATTCAGTTGCGGTGGGGGAGCTTGGATGATTTTCTAATGAGGCAGTAACTACGCTAAGTATGCCTTGAGCTGGAAGATTTTTGCTTTTTTGGGATTTTGACCAAGGTTGGCAAACATTCACTCAACAAGTAAAAGATCAAGCAATAGATAAGAACAACCAGATAGAAGTTTTGATTCCCAGAATGTGATACTTGCACCAAGGAGTGTGTATGTTTTACAGATGTTTCGATTAGTCACTTCAAACACATTAACATCCTAGATGGTTGTCTACAAGGCTGACAGTTGGTTTAGCTAGGGAGTCCTCGATATACCCAAGGTACATGAGGCCCAAATCCGTAGATGAAACCAAAAAGATGTCACACAGCCGAGAGGAGCGGTAACCCACTTCTCCTCTTTCACTTCTCAAGGGTATAAAGTTCCTTGAGGCTTAGCCTGAGTGATAGAATTTTGATCCCAAGAGAGGTGTCTTTGGATTCACCTCTCGATCTTTATACTCTGCCAGAATGTTGGAGTTGAGGTCGTCCCAAGGGGTGATGAAATCCCCGAGAAGGCCTCCTAAAACTTAAACAAGATTTTGGATCCTAATCTTATGCACCCAAGATGGCCTCGAAAGACGACAAGGGGAGAGAAGACTTGGATGATCTTGGGCTAAAAGACAGAGTTCTTTTCCAACTGATGCTTAAGTTTTCTGATCTAGACCTTGTGAAAACTCACGTGATTAAGATGCAAAGGTTCAATTCCAATTTGAAATGCACCAACAAAAGAGAAGTGATCGAAGAATGAATACATCAAGAAGATTTAGGGTCAACAAAAGGTAAACTCATGCGCCCGAAGGCCCTCCATGTCAAGTATTGATTGATTTTCTTTATGGCATTCAAGATTGAGTGTGAGTTTGTTTTAAGCCCAAAACAAAGATGTGTGTAGAGCTCAATTTCAAGCGCGTGCTCGGAGGCCCTCCACATCAACTGATTTTTGTTCAATTTTAAAGTCCAAACTTTAAGTGTGATCGATCTAATCTAGATTTGTAGACATTCATGAAATCTTATAAGTTAAGATAAATCCTCAAAAAAACTAATTAAGTAGAATAAGATTGGAATACTTAACACCTTTTTCAAGTGGACCCATCCCCATATATGGCGCTGATATTGCAACCAATGGTTAGAATGATGGGCGGTTAGAAAAATGGTGAGTCCAAATGAAAACCACTTAATTTGATTTTTGTTGATTTATGTTAACTTAACGAATTTCCTAAGTGTTCAAAAATTGACTTTTCCTAAATTTGCTTGCAAAAGATAGATTTGTTTGTTAGTTTTAGAGCACCAAAGAGAAGTGTTTGATTTGTGGGGGTTTTTTAGGCATACAAGTTCATTTTTTCGATTTTTAAAGACAAAAAATAATGACAGAACGCAACTCTAAGACACAGAAAGCGTTCCTGCAAGGTACAAGCATTCTCGCAAGCGGGTTCGCGATCTCGCTGGAGTTTGATTTCATGGGGATGCGTTCCCGCAAGCCTCCCAAGGTGCAAGAATGCTAGGAGAAACTGGTGAAAACTTAAAATAAAAATAAAAAAACCAGGGAGCTAATTTTGAACAGAGTGATCCCGCTGGTTTATTTTTTTTACAACGTTCCCACAACGCGAAAATGACAGTTTCGCAAGAAAATTAACGATTACAGATGAAAAGAATACAGTTCGCGTTCCCGCAAGTGAGAATGACAATCTCGCTACTCTCAGGCACGTTCCCGCAAGCGAGAATGATGATCTCGCTAGAGGATTAGTCGGCGGGGATGCAAAGCCAAGTGCAAGATACGTGGCGGAGGCTGATTTGTGATGACTGTCAAACTCACTGTCGCAGATACGCATTCTCGCTGGAGAATAGCCGCGTTCCCATGGTCGCGGGGTCATGTTCCTAGGGTTGTGGGGATGCAAAACTTGCTAGTTTTGAAGTCTTCTAAAGTGAAAAGCGATGAGATGGTCGGGAGTGCATTTTCCCAAAAGTGACCTGCATACCTGCAACAAAATCAGCAAACCTAACACAAAAAATTGCAAGTGAACAATGTTAGTTTTGTTAGTTTATCAAACAAAACAAAAAAAATGATTAGATTGACCCAAATGTGGGGTCCCACCAGGCGTGCCAAAATGTATATGAGAAAATATGATACCAAATAATACTAATCTATTAAAAAACAAAAGCATTAATTAGCATAAAAATCATAACATATGAGATAGACAAAGTGAAACCCTCAAATGAGAATATGAGCCATGGAATAGCTCTCCCAATGAGGATGGTCACTTGATTTAGGGATGAGTCTATTATGTAGATTTGGGATATATGCTCAAGTTTCAAAATAGCTTCAATGGATTTGGGATTTTTGGTGTGGATGATGGCTTTGATATGGATTTGGCTTCTCAAAATGGCATTATGAGTTTACTTGATGGATTGTGATTCCAAAAGGGCATGGTAACTTTAGCTTAAGGATTTGTGATGAAATGGCTTGGGAGGGGATCCAATTTATAGGCAAGAGGCTTGAGGGATGGAGGGCTAAGATGCAAGGATGGAAAGATGGTGAGGGAGGGCTAGGATGCACTCAAAGGGGAGCACATGGATTGTGCTTGTTTAGCACCAATCAGGGAGTGACACATGTCACAGGGTCATTGGGTGGAGAAAAGGCCAAGGATGAGTCAACAAAGGAGGCTCAAGGCCTTAAATGGCCCTCATAATGGCTTGTAAGAGCTTTTAAGGGCATGTAAGAGCATTGAAGGCTTTGTGGTTGGGATAAAGTTTTATGGTTGGGATATTTTGAGGGAGGACACTTTGGTTTGGCTTAGGAAAGTCTTAAGCTCACTTAGGGAATGTGACAAGGTTAGGAGGGGGATTAGGTGTGGGTTAGGATTAGATTAAGGATGTTAGAGATGTGCAAGTGGATGGCATTCATGAGGGTGGGTGAGTTAGTGGCTAAGCTAGGTTAGTATGGGTGGATGGGGTGGATTTAGGCCATATGGAGGATTAGCGATGAGTTAGGGGCTATTAGATTTGAGGGATTTATTTATCAAATAGGTTTATCCAATAAAAGGGGATTTGGAAATAGATAGGAGAAATAGGATTAATTGACAAATAATAGGTTATTTGATTTATCAAACTTGGACTATAGATGATTAAATAAGATTAGTTAGCTAGGGGATGGCAAAGGATTAATTAAATAGGAATTTAATTAGTGATTCCTTTAAAGATAGCTAAATAGGATTACTAAAGCGGTGAAATCAAATTTAGGTGTCTACAATAACAATTCGTCATATGCTTCAAAAACCAATCCTACCATAAATAAACCCTCATCGGAATTACTTGTCTAGAATACAAACAATTACCCTTTATGACAATTGAATCAAAATGATAATAATGATTGAATCAAAACAACTTGGATAATGCAATCGAAATTAGGAAATACTAATAAAATCTGCTTATGCAATATACAACATCCTAAAGAGATTATTCCAAACATGGTGATGATGTGAAATGCTTTATCATACAGTGTCCTAGATATAGAGCATTAATTGATCGAAACAACAAACAACTAAATTATCCCATCTCAGTCGTATGAGAAATTAAAACAAGCTTACATTAGTGAGAAAACAAGACAAGAAAATTGAAGCCACAATTTAAGAAACCCTAGTATCTAATCTTGAACTGTAACCTACCATGAGTGCAGAGAACAAGCCCTAAAATCAAGAATTAAATAACCTATAAACTAAAAACCCACGGATATCCATGTATTAATCAATACAAAGGAACAATAATCTAATAAACTTCATATATTCCAAATAATATATATACAAGATATAGATCACTATCGTTACTTCATTTGATTAATTCTCTGAGCTTCTTAATAATAAACAGAGTTCATACGTATTGATAACATAATAGATTGATCAGTCCTAAAGTCCAGCAAAAACAATAGTGGACAAGTTGCCTATCTGCTACCATAACACTAACCCTATCAAAACAAATTCTAAATTCTAAAAAACCATCAGAGGCAACACCTTACTTCCAATACACCATAATCACTTCAGGAATATCATTAGGATGCTCCACATAATAGTTAGGCGAGAATTCAAAGTTGACTTTGGCCCTGCTCATTTTTTTGGAGTTCGATGTGCAGAAATTCAAGGCGTCAAGGTTATCAAAAACCACTCTTGGTTGAATGTAGGCTTTTAACAGATGTAGATAATCAATCAACTAGTCTCTGCTCTCCTCTATAATAATCCCTCTCCAGTGAAGCAGAAAATGAATGCTCACCTCCATTTTAGGCCATTCCTGATAAAAGGCAAGGCTCTTGCGGATTACCAATGATGAACATTGATATGCAGTTTCTAAATCAAGAGACCCCAAAGGTAGCTTCATATATTTTTTTGGCAAAGGGATTCGCAGTTTATCATCTATGTTTTGCATTGTTTTTTCCAATCCCTTCCTCCATGTTGGAACAAATAGATTGCAACAGAGTCTGATTATGTCCCCTACCTCAACCTTTGCTCTAGCCAAGCATCCAATGAAAGACTCGATAATGTCGTAGTTAGTCCTCAATGTAAACTGGTAGTTGAAGACCCGTTCCCCAATAACGCTATTGATGGCAATCCGAGTCATATCATCAACCAGGTTGAGAATTCTATTCCATCTCTTTGGTTTTACATTTCCACAGAATGTCATAGTTTGATTTTCAGTTGCATGAAACACATAGATATTCGAATTTATAATTAGGGACAGAAAATGACAGATGATGGAGACATGATCCGACACCCAGTTAAAAAGGGAAAAGAAGCTCCTAGAAACATACCAGCGTGACACTATGAGATGATGTCATCCACTATGAACTGACCCTAGCCACTAAATAATGATATTATCATAGGATAAAGGCTACCGCCAACCGAGAATATAGGGACAATTATAAGATCATTGATAATTTAATAATTGTATATTATATGTGATATATTAAAAGTGGGAAGGTGAAGATAATTTAAAAACAAATTTGATAGTAAATATATAATTGCTAAATATGTTATTGATGCAAAGATTGGTTTAATAATGTAACATTAATGTAGGATGAGTATTAGAAAGAGAGGAGCTTGTCTAGCACTAGTACAAGAAGAAAGCATAGTAACAAAGTGGAATCAATTATGCGCAACACAATGAGGAGAATATATGTCAAAGATATCATATGCAAAGATAAAAATTTAAAAGCTTATATGAAGGTAGGCTTAGTCAACAAAAATACCCATTTTGAAACTAGGGAAGGAAGTGGACGTAGATATGTAGGCATTATATGAAGTGGGCTTAGAGTAAGACTCATTTCTCTTTGAACTGTTCTACTTTATATGAATAAATGGAATTTAATATATAGGATATCATTTCTAACAACCATTAACTCAAGGATTCTTGTAGTAGCTTATGACTTGTTGGGGGTGAATATAAGATAATAGAGATGAATGGTTTTGGGATTCTACTTGCGTGCATCCAAAGCAATGATATGTAAATTTTCAAGGGTTATTTTGATAAACTTTAAGGTTTCTCCAATTGGGGTAAGACTTTTTTTAGCAACCTCATCCCTAGAAAGTAAAGGCCACCAAGATAACTAAGAGGGGGGGAGATCAATTATGCATTTAAAATGATTCTCAATATCTTTATTAATTCCAAAATATGTGAATAGTAGATGCAACAACCATAAAAAGATAACCATGCACAACAACACCAGATATGTTAACTAGCGAAACCCTTAATCAGAGGGAAAACTCTAGTAGGAATGATGCCCACAAGATGATGTACTAATATAAAAGTTCCTTGTGAAAGGATAGACCTGTTCGGAGTCAATGAACTACAATCAATACATATGAGTCCCTATTAGCAGAATTTGAATCCTTATTAGGAGATTCCAACCTTCTTGGGAGTTGTGCCAACCCTGTTAGGAGTTGAAAGGAGGACATTTGAACCCACTATCCAAATAGCCTCAAAAATGGTCTTCACTAGACAATCTTCTGCATAAGCATATCCAAGATTTTTGAACTAACTAAACAACTCATTTTCCAATACAGTTCATTTGAAGCTCACAACACATCAATCCTCATCAATCTCTACTCTGATCAAAATATATTCACATTGAAGTTCGCACATACAATAACTATTTGCGCTAGATCTCACTTTCAAGTTCACATAACAAAAAATGTTCTCACTGATCAAAAAACACTAAGAAAACAACCTCTCCTTTATACCAAGTCCTAAAGAACAAGTATTGAGTAAGCCTTGAGCCTTTCTCAATTTAGAATAATAATAATAGAGGACAACCTTAATATATTACAATACACGTTATATTATGATTTTACATATTTCAAGATTGCCCGACAAATTATCAGCTCAAAATCTTCATAATTTTCACATCTTGATCTTCTGATTACACCCTCTTAACCAAGGCATCTATGCCATGTCTTCAACCTTTGTCTTAGTCTTTTCAAGCCAATTCCATCCCTGTGAGGAGATAGAATCAAACAACAATACATGCTTTCCATAAATGATGTCTGAAAGTTTCCTTCAGTAAAATCCTCATAACTCAAACTAGTATTCATTTTTTCATACGCACTCATAATTGTACATCTATACATATTGATAAGCATATCCTCAAGTACACATAAGTTGATTTTCAATCTTGAATCATGTTAAACACTTCTTTCTTTATGACTCTGTTAGTCTTCACAAGATAAACAAATATGTTGACATTAATAAAAAAATATTATCATGAATGCAACACATAACCACTGAATCATGTCTCAAAAAATGCTAATATACTCCCCATAGGAATATCATCAACATTCATGATAACAATCTCCCCCTTTGGCCTTAATGGAAAAATTGATGGAAAACATCCAAGTACCATGAATACCAAATATATTTCTTCATCATCTATCTTTACTTCCCCATTCATGTTGCTCATGAACGTAATCATACATCTCAAACTCAAACAATACATTCTTTCTTCACAACCTATCATATCAAGTAACCAACATGCACAAGGAAGGTGTTAATCTCCCCCATATATAAGAATCTCTAAATCTTCACCAATCAACACTCTTCCCCAAAGAATGTCACTCTCCCTCAAAGGATGTTTTCCATGTACATATCTCTCCCCCATTGACATCAATGACAAAGGTATCGTTATGTCAACAATCATTTCCAAAATAATCTATTCAAGCTCCAGTGTCTAGAGGCACTACTGAATACCAACACCAAGAGTCCTTGATGACTCAACTCAAACACGTATACTCCCCCATAGGAGAAACATCAAGCATCCAGTCCATAGAAAGTCATAGTGCTTTGCTACCAGTTGGACTGAAGTAATCTCTACATCAACTACTCAAAAATAGGTTGGAGCATAACCCCAAGCATACCTCTCAAGTGATCAATTGTGTCCTTACCCAAAGGTTTTGTGAATATGTCTTCTATCTTCTCCTTTGTGCTAGCATATTCCAATCTGATTTCTTCCTCTACAACTTTCTCTCTTAAAAAGTGTTACTTTATAGATATATGTTTTGTCTTTTAATGTAAAATTGGATTCTTTGACATATTGTACTTGTATTATCACAATGTATGATAATAGGTTTAGTAAATTCTACTCTAATATCCTTCAGCATCCGCTTCATCCAAATAATCTTATTACAATTATTTGTTACTGCTGCATACTCTGCTTCTATTGTGCTCTATGAAATGCAACATTGTTTCTTGCTTAGCCAAGAAACCAATATTCCTTCCAAGAAGAATGCTCCAACACTAGTGTTTTTTTTCTATCATCTACACTTCTTTTCTAATCAACATTAGTGTACTCACATAATGTAAAATCAAGTAACCTGTCATACCATAAACCATAATCAGGTGTCTTTCAAATATCTAAAGATTCTTTTTATTGTTGCATAATGTGTCTCTTTAGGATCTGCCTGAAATGTTTCCACAATTCAAAATACATTAGCTATATTAGGTCTAGTACGTGTCAAATATCGTAATCCACTAAGCATAGATTTGTACTTCTTCTGCTCAACACTAGGGGATTCATCTTTCCTAGATAGTTTACAACCAGATATCATAGGTTTGAACTTTCCAATCCAAATCTTTTCAACAAATATTTCAGATACTTAGCTTGTGATATGAAAATATCATCTTTTCTTTGTACAATCTATAATCCCAAGAAATATTTCATCTCACCAATCATACTCATCTCAAATTCCTTTTTTTTTTTTTTGCAAATATCTCACTTGTTTCATCATTACCTCCAAAAATTATGTCATCCACAAACACTTCAAAAGCCCTTGTCATTCTTTCTCAGATATAAGTTACAATCAACATTACCTTTCACAAATCTCAAACTTGTCAAATGTTTGTCCAATCTAGCATAATAGGCTCTAGGTGTCTGTTTCAATCCATACAACATCTTTTCCAATCTATAGACCATATCTTCTTTATATGTCAAAGGAAAACCATCATGTTGTTCAATGTATACATCTTCTCCAAGTTCTCCATTTAGAAAAGTTGATTTTTCATCCATTTGACAAACTATAAAGTTCTCGTTACTTGCATATGCCAAAAACATTCTTAGTACTTTTAATCTAGCAATAGGTGCAAAGGTTTCTTCAAAATCAATTCCTTCTTGTTGTGAATATCCTTTACATACTAATCTTTCTTTCTTTCTCATAGCTTCACCTTTTTCATTTATTTTGTTTCTAAATACCCATTTAGTTCCAACAACACTCTTATCTTTAGGTCTACGAACCAATTCCCAAGTCTTGTTCTTTTTAATCTTCTCTAATTCTTCTTTCATAGCTTTAATCTAGTAATCATCTTTACAAGATTCATCAAAATTCTTAGGCTCAACTTGATAAATCAAACACATTTTTTTACTTACTTTGTTCCTTGTAATAACTCCTTCGAATACTCTACCAATTATTTGTTTAGCAAGGTTATTCTTTGCCACATTTATGTTAGGTATCGCATGTTTAATTATGATTTCTCCTTTAGGCTCACATCTAGGTTCTTCTCTTTGTATTTCTCCTTGTAATTTAGTTTGAAAATCAATGTTAGTTTCATTAAACAATTCCTACTCAAAATTTTATGTGTTAGGTCTTAGATTATTCTCTCCATCAAAATCATAGTCAAGTATTCTTTCTTGAATTTTAAACTTTTCATCAACTCTTACATTAGCACTTTCAACAATATTCTTTGATCTTTGATTAAAACATATGTATTCTTTTCTTTTTAATGAATAGCTAAGAAACATTCCTTCATCACTTCTTGAGTCAAACTTTCTAATATCATTATCTCTTTTAATATAACATTTACTTCCAAAGATTCTAAAGCACTTCATAGAAGGTGCATGTCCAAACCAAAGTTCATAAGGTGTCTTACTAGTGCCTTGTCTAATTTGTACTATTTTCATAGTATATACCATCATGTTCACTGCTTGTCTCCAAAACACATGTGATACATTGTTCTCAACATCATTGCTCTTGCTACCTCTATTACTGATATGTTCCTTCTTTCTACTACTCCATTATGTTGTAGTGTCTGAGGGAATGAAAGTTGTCTCTCTATGCCATTATCTTCACAAAAATTGTTAAACTCATTTGAAATGAATTCTCCTCATCTATCATATATTAAGCATTAAATTTTTAGATCATATTCATCTCAACTCTACTCTTGAATATCTTGAATTTCTCAAAAGCTTCTGGTTTATCTCTAAAAAATGCAACCCACATTGTTCTAGTGAAATCGTCAATAAGAAACATGAAATACCTTTCACCATAGAATTATCTTGTTCTTGTAGGACCACTTAGATATGTGTGCACAATCTCCAATTTCACTAAAGTAGTTAATATCTTGCTTGGAAATGAACTTTTCATCTACTTTGCCAATATACATTCTTTGCACATCATGTTAGTAGGTTTCACAATCTTAGGTAAATCTCTAACTACAAATGTAATACTGAGCTTCACAATCTTATCAAAGTTGATATGACAAAATTTCTTATGCCATAACCATCATCCACTTTAGCAACTAAACATGTCATTTATGAAGGGTTCAACTGAAATGCATTACTTCTTGTCCTTGTACCAGTACCAATCAATTTAAAATCTTTATCCTTAATAATGCAAGTCTTCTTTGTGAACTGTAACTAATATCCCTTGCCAACAATTTGCCCAACACTCAAAAGATGATCTTTTGAAGCATCTACAAAGTAAACATATTTAGTGTTAGTCTTTCCATCAAGTGTAGTAGATTATTTTCCTTTTATGTGACATGTTGCATTATTTCCAACTCTCACTACTACTCCATCGTAACTATTCAATTCAACAAATTTATTGATATCTAAAGTCATGATGGGAGCAACAACTATCTATAATCCAATCTAACTTTTTCTTTTCAATTTGTGATACTAGTGCTTTTTCTTCTCTTATTTCTTCTTTTCCAGGGTTTTCTTCCTCAATAGCAACAAATCCAATCTCATCATCCTTATCATCACTACCTTCTAAGAAGTTTATCATCTCAAAATCAACTTCACCATCCTCATCAACATAGAAATGATCCTTAGATACTTTTGACTTGTAAGGATTTCGAGGCTTAAACGTCTTTAGTCTCTTAGGACATTTAGAAGAATAATGACCAAGTTCTTTACATGTCCAAAAAACAAGATGTTTGTTACCTTTAGGTTCTCTCTTCATAACCAAGGAAAGACCTTCCTCAATCTTCTTGTCTTCTTCATCTTTTTCTCAGCTGCTATTGACATAATCTCCACTTGTACTTGCACTTCTTATCAATGTAGGTCTTTCTCTTTGTACATTGAAAATAGTCTCTACTCTAGGCAATTCTCCATTCTATTTCATCCATATTTTAGATGTCTGTAATCTCGCAAGAATTATCTCTCTTGTAAAATTAGGTGTGCAGAGAATAACTTTTTCAATCATCTATGCTGTCTAATGATAAGCATATGTAAGGTCTTCAAGATTTTCCACACAACTTCATCTTTTGTCTTTGTACCTCTACAACTATTAATTCATGTAACAATCTTCGATATTCTAGCAAAATAACTTCTTATAGTTTCATTTTCCAACATCTGATCATCTTGAAATAAACATATCCAACTTTACAATCTAGCTTTCTTAGCATGTTCATCACCTTCAAATATTCTCTGTAAAGTAAGCCAAATCGTATTAGCAAGTCTTAAAGTTTTTACTTGTCCATATCCTGTTAAGGAAGGGTTGTCAATATTGCTTCTCTAACAAGCATATTCTGCATGAATAGATCTTTCTAAGCTTCTTCACGAGAGTCAAGCTTGTGTTCTTCAATTACACTCTTCTTATTTATTGTAATCAACCAAAATTCTGGACCCATGCATTGCAGATGTGTCTTCATCTTTTCTTTCCATTTATCATAGTTAACTCATGTACTATCTTAAAATGGACACACTTGCCTTCTAAGACCTTTTATTACCCTTTCCATAATGCTTCTTTGGACCATGATTGTACTCATGCTCGACACCCTTTTCTCCTATCTTCTTCCACTTTCTATCCTATTTATTCTGGTTTCTACCTCTTCTTTATGTGGCTCTCTAAACCTGACCTCTAGGACCAAGTTAACTTAGGTTGACCTAGTCCACAAGGATCTTGGGGATTAGGGGCCCAAAAGGCCTTGCGGGTTTAATTAGTTTTATTATACTCTCTAGTCGGCTTGTATTGCTTTCCTACCTGAAAACTCATATATAAGGAGACTTGGAGGTTCTATTTTCATAAATTAAATCATATTCTTAAGCTCTTACTTTCAAGTCAAGATTTATGTGGAGTTGAAACATTTCCAAACAATCCAGTATTATAGAAAGAATATTTCTATCTAGCATTGAAGGATCCTTTGCGAGCATTTCCTCTTCAAGATCTAGCTTACTATTGGCCATCAACGGAGGAGATCTACATTAAAGCATTCATCATCTTCTTTATTGATGCACACTTACATCCATGACACCATACTATGATTTGGGTAGATCCATTGCAAAGTGTGGAGATACCCTACTTTCATAATTCAATATCTACAACACATAACATACCAAATCCTTATTAACAAGGGTTTTGTACAATTTGAATCCTAACATATATATTGTTTTTTAGTCATTTTCTTTTGCATTTCTCATTTACGGTTAATTCCTTAACTTAGGGCTTGACTAAGGCAAGTCCTCATCAAACCCAACCACAAAAGCTCATATTTTGTGTGTGTAGCAAGCATGATATTAGTTGGAGCTTAAAGATCTGGAATCTACTTTGTGGGAGCTTTTTGGAAATATTTGTTACAATGACATTGGACTATGTCAACTGTTTTGTAAGATGTCCTTCCAATAGGTCAACCTAATCCTCTATGTCCTTGAGAGATTTATGGGTTTTTTCCTTTTGTCATTTCATTCCAAGATCCACAGTTGGATATTTAGAAAAGGGTATACATCTACGATTTTAAGAGCTTAATTACATATTCCTCTACATATGTCAAGGTGAGTCTTTTATATTTAATTTCCTTTCATCTCTTCACCATAGATGTATATCTTAATTGGGCTAATTGTATACACATAGCATCTAGATTTACATTATTCAAGAAATAGGTTCAATTTTACATATACATTATCCTACAAGGGCCAAAGAGTACATTTCTTTGTATTGCATTCCCCTTTATAATTCAAATTTAGTATTGGTGCCCTTCTTCCTTTGGGCTCTGGCTAGTATAATTTGGATCATAAGTGAAATCATATTTGGAACTTCCTCTCTTTCCCTATCATACATATTTGAATGGCTTAGTGGCCCGTATAAGCAAAGACCTACAACCTTATTAAAGTGACTCTGTTTCCCTCCTAAACAACTATCTCCATCAAACTTCAGGCTTTCTTTTCTAAAATGCACCATTGATCTCCTCAAGTTGTTAAACATTTTTTTCAAGGACCTAATGCTTTGATACCAATTGTTAGAAGGTAAAGTCCACCGAGATAACTGAGAGGGTTGGGGGATGAATCAATTATGGATTAAAAAAAATACTCAATATCATTATTAATTAAAAATTATGTGAGCAGTAGATGCAACAACCATAAAAAAGATAACCATGAACAATAACACCAAATATATTAACTAGGGAAACCCTTGATTAGAGGGAAAACCCTGGTGGGAATGATGCCCACAAGATGATGTACTAATATAAAAGCTCCTTGTGAAAGGATAGACCTTGTTAGGAGTCAATGAAATACAATCAGTACATATGAGTCCCTGTTAGGATACTTGAATCCTTATTATTAGGAGATTTCAACTTTGTTAGGAGTTGTGCCAATCCTATTAGGAGTTGAAAGGAGGACAATTGAACCCACTGTCCAAATAGCTTTAGAAACAATCTTCACTAGACAATCTTCTAGATAAGCATGTACAAGATTTATGAACCGACTAAATAGAATTCCTTTACTAATATAGTTCCTTTGAAGCTCACAACACATCAATCCTCATCAATCTTTGCCTCTGATCAAAAGATATTCACATTGAAGTCTGTGCATATAATAACTATTCGCATTGGATCTCACTTTCAAGTTTGCATAACAAAAAATGATCCCACTGATCAAAAACACCAAGGAAACAATGTTTCCTTTATACCAAGTCCTAAACAATAAGTATTGAGTCATCCTTGAGGCTTTCACAATTTACAATAATAATATGGGACAACCTTAAGACATCACAATACACATTACATTATGATTTTACATATTTCAAGATTACCAACAAATTATTGGCTCGTAGTCTCCATAACTTTTCACACAATTATCTTTTGATTATGTCTTCTTAACTAAGGCATCTAGGTCATGTATTCAACCTCTATCTTAGTCCACTCAAAGCCAATTTCATCCATGTGGGGAGATAAAATTAAAGCAATATTACCCACTTTTTAGAAATATTGTCTGAAAGCTACCTTCAGTAAAATCCTCATAACTCAAACCAATCTTCATATTTTTATACACACTCATATCTATAGCATCTATGCATAGTGATAAACATATCCTCATGTGCGCATAAGCTGATTTTCAATCCTCAAATCATGCTAAAAACTTCTTACTTTGTAGCTCTGTTAGTCTTCATAGAGTAACAAGTATGTTGACATCAATTAAAAACATTGTCATGAATGCAACACATAACCGTTGAATCATATCTCCCACAATGCTAATATAATTTACCATAGGAATATCATCAACATTCATGCTAACACCTTTAAATTTAAAAAGTGTGGGTCGATTCATTAGTGGACATATGATTATAGTTGCAACATATATTCTTGTTCAAATGGATCTAAATAATGGTCTTATAAAAAAACTGGCTTGAATGTAAGTAATGATATTTACAAGCAACCAAGGGACTATAAAAATGATTATTTTATTGTTGTGATTGTTTAACATGTAAGATTGAGAAATGTATTTAAAATGACTTTCATCTTGGTGTTTATATGAAGAAAGGAGGTAATTCCTCAATACTAGTTGGTTGGATATTCACTATTAACATAGTCCAATAGCCCAAAGGATGAAGAGAACAAAAGGAAAAAAATATTTAAGTCCCTCAAGAGGACCTATCAAGTGAGTTGAGGATGCAAGGAAAGGTGGGTTTTAATGTTGTGAATAACAAAAATATGAAAGAGGTAAAACAACAAGAGATAAAGTTTATCCCCTTGGCAAAAACATAAAAATTAGAAAGTTAAAAAATGAATAGAGAAAATTATGAATCTTGTAGCTCTTTCAAGTACTAACTCAAAAACTTTGAAGATGATTTTGCTCTGATAATAGCATGAATAATAAGATAGACACTACCAAGTATTCCATTATTTTCCCTAATAAATATAAATGATAAAGAATTGAATAATCCAAATTAGAATAGAAACTTCACTCAAAATATGAAAGCTAGGGTTGGATGGTCTGAGAAAGATGAAGCCTGATTCAAGGAGAGACTAAGAGCTCGAGAGGTTGCAAACTAAGGTGAAAATAATTGGCTAGAAGCTAGGGTGAATGCTATGTTACAAGAAGGATCAAGGGCTTCATTCCTCAGGCGTTACGATGAAGCAAGGTCTTGTTGCTTTCTCACAATCCTTCAATGGGGATGCTTGTGGGTGTGACTATGAGTTGGATGTTGTGGTTTATGTTAGTTTCTTGCTAAATTGTTGCAATGCTTTATTTGCAATAGTGGAAATGTGTTCTTTTGGTTGTTTCTAGTTTGCATTTATAACAAGGGAAAATGCAAAAGCATAAATTTTGACTTCATTGTGGATGTTGCTACCTAGGAACGAATTTTTCTCATAAGCCCCATTCTGGTTTCTTCTTATTTGATAATTGGCAAATGCAATTTACATTTTTAGTTATTGATAACAATTTTTAGTTTGGTTAGAGCTACATAGTTTTGAAATCAATGGTCTTTTGTTTTTATGGGTCTCACTGAATTATGGGTGGGAATTGGACAAGGACCATTTTTCTATTTTTTCATTTTGAAATTTGATATTCAACAGGAATGAATAAATTGGGAAAACGCATGGAGGCATAGATGCTTGAGGTTTTATAGAGCAAAAGTCAAATTACCTTATTCTGATGTAATTTTGGTCCTATTAGCACCTTTTTTGTAATAAAGTGTAATGGAATGGCTAAGTGAGTAGTCTTAGAATATGCACTTAGTGTTGGAAATCTGATTGAAAAAGTTCATTGTTGAAGATCAAAGATGGAGATTGTTGCAAAGAAAGAAGACTATTATTTTCAATCATTGTTTTGTCATTGATGTCAAACCTACTATTTGTAGAAATGACATTTTCTTATAAGATCCAAGTACTATCACTTAGTTGATTGATGAAGAGGATTTGATCAACAAGATGTAACAAGAGCACCTAAGGGAAAGGTTGAGTTATGATGTTGTAATGAAGTGCAAGGATCAGTTAAGACAATGGTCAAATGATGTATTGATAGCATACTCAAAGATACAGAGGTTGGTCACACTTAGAAACATTGGAGGAAGAAGTTGTAACAAGGTGGAATGTAAAGCTTAAACTAAGATCATTAGTGGGTGCTAAGCAAGTTAGTTGAAGCTGAGCAAATTCTTAGTTGGAGCCGAGTAACAAAAAATTCTAGTGTGTGCCGAGTGATCTTCAGGTGCCAAGTGAAGATCAAGTGCCAAGTGAAAATCAGGTGCCAAGCATAAAAACATATTAGTTGGTGCCGAGTGATCTTTAGGTTTTGAACATCATGAAAAACACAGTTGGTGCCGAGTAACATAGTATGTGCTGAGCACCAGTATTTCAATAGTGTCAAGCTACTGCATTATTTTAAATGACGAAGATTCACCAAATCTGAGCTAACAAAGTGGTTATCTTGAATTTTGTGAATGAGTTGGAAGATAAGGATGATGAGCTAATGGCACAAAATTCTATGTAAACCATTTTTGGGCAAATTCTAAAGGATTATTAAGAAGTTTCTAGAGGAAACAGAATATGGGTTAAATGCAATGAATCCTACCTAATCCATGCAAATTGAAATTAAAGGATGAAAGAATCGAGTGGGGAAAGGAACTCCAAGACTTCTATTTAAGGATTCATAAACCAAGAAGCAAAGAGCTGCTGATACTGTTGTTGCTGAAAAGCCATAACTACAAAGAGGTTGGAAGGGTGTCAAGGAAGTGACATTTAGGAGAAAGAAGAGCACAAAGGCTCTACTTCTACAAGTGGTCATGAAGAGATGATTGCACTGGTACATTGAGCATGGAGACTCAAGGAGACTAAGCTTGAAAAGAGGGCAAGCTATCAGAGTTGCAGTGATTGAAGGCCAGGCAAGTGTATGAGATGAGAAGTGATATGAGATATGCAAGATAAGTTGTATGTTGTAGTCAGGTCAAAGATTTTCTAATACTCTAGCAATTGTATTAGATCTGAAAATCCTATGGACTTAGGTTGGTCTAACAACCATTTGTAAATCCTTTAACAAGGTGGCATTCCAAGTGAATGTTCTAAAGTCCTTTAACCAGGCCCACTTCTAACAGGGTGGTTAAATCCTCTAACAAGGTCACATTTGACAGTGTGTTGTAAGCCTTTAATAGGGCAGGCCTTTCACAAGGTATCACTTCAAAAGAGTGAGAATTGAGTAGCATGTTACTGGTGGTTTTTCCCAAATTAGGTTTCCATGTAAATCACTGTGTTATGTGTTGATTTCTATGTGTTATGCTTGCATGTTGATTTATAGTAACTTGCTAATTAGAAAAGTCAAAGCTTGGGTATAATGAATCTTTGAATGGGTTCACTATACTTAGTGAAATGTTTGAATAGGACATTTGGACCTTGAATAACTGATTCACAACCCCCCCCCCCCCCCACCCTTTCAGTTATTCTAAAGCATTTCTAACACTTAGGTTGTGAAGACAAGTTTACATGACAGTTGGATCAGTTTTTGTAGGTTTGGTTCAGGGAATATTGTTAAATCTGCTACAAATCCTCATAAAGTTTTGAAATTAAAGGACTCTTTATTGTACCAAATTTTACTTTATTAATAAAATAAAATAAATATTACCGAGAAAACAAATAGATGTGTTTTTCAACAAATAATTTTTATTTATTTATTATCGATAAACAATTGGAGCCTTATGAATTATATTAAATAAATAAAGTTATAAGAATCTTCGTTCAAATGAGCATTGGTAGGAAAGGATGGAGAAGAAAACCTCTAGTCTATCTTAGGACCTAAGTCCAATACAACTTACATATATGAAAGGGGCATACTCCAGTTTTAGTACTATACAAATGGCAAAACCTTCTTTACCAAAATATCCATCTTATGCTCCATACCACGTTTAAATAAAACTATTTTATTTGAAGTTGTATACAAATTTCCTTGATATCTTGGGTTCTGGAGAAGGTAATCCTTACCTTATTTCTTGATAATTTGGTTAAAAGAAAGATCTGATCTTGATTTTTCTTAGTATTGGAGTCCTAGAGTGAAGCCTCTTGAGAATCATCTCAATTATGGATTGCCTTTTTAATATAAATTTCCTCCCTGACTTCCTACATCTTAAGAACACTTTAACTTGACATTGAACATTAGTCCTTAAAAGCCACTATTATTCTATTATCTAGGCATCCTGCCCCTTTTTTAATTATAATTTCTAAGAATATTTTAGGCACTTACCATTTTAATTGTTAGGATCACGGATAGAAATAACAATTACATGCAAATATAAACAATATCATTAAATAATATATCACATAGAAAAGAATACAAGAAACCAAGATTTAACATGGTTCACCCAATCCCTGGGTTACGTCCACCAAACAACAAGTCTGATATTATTACGATCCAGTGATTACAACTTGATTACAATCTGTAATCCCTTACAGCTCAATATCGTTGCAAGAACCAATTTTCGCATCACCACACTGAATACAATCCCTAACCCTAAGCCCTTTTATACAAGTATTTTTACCACTTTAGGGTTATAATTAATAATTACATGTCGGCCCAAAATCTCGATAAAATAGGACCCAAATTATTTTTTGAGCCCCAAAGAATTTATGAAATATGTACAGTACTTTCCTAATCAGTCACCACAATCAAACATTAATTTCCTTTATCCATGTTTTACTATTTTAATTAGATTTCTTTAATCTACAAAAGTGGCTCTTACATATTTTGATACTAATATTTATCCACACATTAATCCAAAATCTAGGGTATTAGCAATCTATATAATACTATTAAATTTTACTTTTTTATTAAAATGAGTTTAAAATGAGAATTAAATAAAGGAAAGTAAACTCAAGTATATTTCACTGAGAAATATTGAAAAGTGTGTTATATTGTTCTATTTAAGTATGTCTTTTGTGCTAATGAAATGCTTTAATTTTACTTTCTAAGAGATATTTTATTGATATTGAAGGAAAGGAATGCTATAAGATTCATGTTACATTTTTGAAATGCTTAGTAGTATACATAATTAGAAACATGTTTTCATCCATTTGAAAAATGTGATTAAAATAGAGAGCACTCAATATTTTCAACCATCTTACCTTTTTTAAATCCTTTCAACTTGCATGTACATTTTAACTCTGAGGGAATGCTAATCAAGGGCCAAACAAGATTTGAGGGGAAGTAGATTCATTTTCCTCAATTCCTTCATCTCAATTTTGGATTGGTATCTCGAGCATACTAGCATCTCGGGTGGAGTTACCATCCCAAACTTGAATCTCTTATGCTGCCATATGTAATCCCATCCAATTATTGTAGTTAGCTAGTGATTATAGTGACATGGCCTACAATTATAGATGTCATTTATGATACATGCTCCCACTTTGTCAATATTTCCAAAATAGTCATGTTTGAATAACCACTTGCACAATGTCAAACTACTAGATTTGTCAGTCTAATAAACATGTCATGGCTAAAAACATAGTTGGTATGTCACTGATCACTCTATACCAATCTGTATTGTTTACAAATTCCTTGCCTAAGATTCTATAGACTACTCTTATCAGGAAATGAGAGATATGTAGGACTGTCGATAAATGGTAGTCTAAAATTGGTTCATTGAAGGCAACTTGTGAAGAAGGTCCCTTTAACTTGATGATGGAATTCATTTTGGGAACCTTCATGAAGTTTACCTCTCAATCCTTCTTAAATAGATTACATTCAGTCAAGGGGCCAAGAAACCAAAAGGTCATAGGCACTTGAATGGTAGCCCAAGAAAGGGCAGAAGGTGGAGCTATCAAAATGATTAGATGACAACCTCGCTTCCTTCTAGTTAATGGGCACGAATATGAAAAGATAGGGATATGTCTTTTTCACTTCCCTTTAGAATATGTTATAATATAAGTATTCAATTCCTAATTTGACTTGAGGGATTTATAGTAATAGGTTTGACTCTTTTTAATTTTGTTGCTAAGAAAGTTTGCTATATTCTAAGAAGGTTGGAATTACTATCACCTTCTTGATTTATGTACTTCTTTCTCTTTATTCATGTCATCTGTTGATACATTTGACAATCTCCATACTAGGATTAATAACTTTTGCTTATTAAAACTTTAAACCATATTATGAATAATATCAAAATATTAGAACAACAACATAATTCCTATTGATCCAAAGGACTACAAAATAAAAACTATTTCCCCAAACGATCGAGAGGCTATAACTATAAAGGTTATACAATATTTTATTTGAGGATTTATTAACCTAAAAGAAAGAGATTAATAAAACCAAGTGTGATTATAAATCTTGAATTAGAATTCAAATTCAATCCTTCCCTTTTAATAATACATAAACTACCTACTAATCTAGCTACCAAAAATTCCATATGTTATCTGCTCATGTCTTAGAGTATTTATCTTATAGGGAAAATGATTAACGATTAAATATCATGGCAATAGAAGTACAAATATATTGAAAGTAAAGAGTTAACATAAAAAATTCTACTCTACAAATAATTCCCATACAAAGATATCACAAATAAATATACATTTCATTAGTCTTTATTGAAATCTAGGTACAAACTGCTATACAACATTGACATAGAGGAAGGAAGGAAAAACATAGAAAGAGCCCAAAAAAGGAAAAACCCTATAGAGAAAATGAGGAAAACCATGCACTGAAAGATCTAAGACACATAAGCTAAAACCAAAAGGACAAAAAAAAAACCCTATAAATAGCTGAAGCCGAACTAGAGGACAGACAAAAAGGGAACATGATAGGACAGATAAAGAACCTAACCATGGAAAGCCAAAAACCATAAGACCTAACCAGCATACATACAAGTAATAATAAGCTAAACCCAGAGGCAAATAAAGCTCAAACCAAAATAAGGACCTGAACTAAGAAGCAAAAGAAAGGGAAAAAATGACCTTGTAGACTCAAGATTAGTCTCCAATTTTCGAATAAACCATAATAATATCTTCCACTTCCTCTAGGTCAAATTCCTTTGAACCTAGAGAAAACACAAAGGAAGATTTCTCCTAGTTGGATTTGTTAAAATTCGAAAGAGAAAATCCCAGTTTGCTTAAGTTCTAAGAAGTCTACCCTTGGCTCAACGTATGAGTCGAAGGCACTAAGATAGTTAAGGAGCCATTCATAATTTTGATCTTTAACAATCCCCCTCCATCTAAGTAGAAATATTATGCTCTCTTTCATCTTAGGCTATTCCTTGTTAAATAAGTTACTATCCCTAATTTGTAAAATGGAGTGTCTAAAGATATTTTCTTGGGCCAAACTTTTTGGAGGATGAGACATATACCCTTCAACATATGGGATTTCTAAATTTCCATTAATGCTAAGAATTTCGTGCTCCAATTCCTCCATCTAGGTTGGATCAAATACATTATAGCATAACTATAAGATGTTCCACTAATCAACATGTGCTCTATCCATGCATGTTATGAATGATCATAAAATCAAATTGTTAGCTCACCAAGTATAGTCATAGTTAAAAATCTTATTTCCTAGAGCCCTATTCACTACCACCCTAGTCATGTCATCTACAAGATTGAGAAGCCCATTCCATCATTCTAGCTTAACAAAACCCACAAACGCCATGCTTCTATCTTCAAATGCATGGAATAGGTTAATGGCAAATTCCATTCTAGGGCCACAAGACACAATTCTCATAATACACTTGGTATTAATGTTGATCAGGGTTGTCAAATGTTGTGAGATGAGATTTTTAATTGATCCTCTCAACCTTTATGTAGTTTCCACTTCCTTGAAACTACTAGAATAATCTTGAAAGTGTTTATGATAACCTTTGGAGGTGAAGTGTATTGCTTACCTAGTGATGAGTAGTATTTAGATGTAAATATTCCACAAAATGATGGAAGAAGGAGGCAATATCATTCAATGATTGAGTGATCTGGATACATATGTAATCATTTCCTAATTAATAGATTAGATGTTCCCTAAATGTACCAAACCATAGACAATTATATATCTGTTTCTATAGTGGAGAGGTAGACATTAAACGTGTGTGAAAAATTGAACAAGATTTAACTTAAGACTTCCCTATCCTAAACCTTGGAAATGTATTACTTAATCCAAGGACTTGTTAACACTCATTTTCCTTTATACAAGCTTTTGATAAAAGGAAAATTATATTAATGCTTTGATTTTCCTTTTATACTATGTCTCTTCCTTTTTCATACTTGGAGTAGGTTGACTATAGGTTTAAGTGTGATAAATCTATTGATATTTATGTAATTTTCTATCTATATTTATAGTTACTATTATGAGGACACAAGAGAATTATCCTAAACTAGGAAGAAGGATATGAGGTAAAGGAAAAGGATTAGTAATATTAAGGTAGATTGATTAAATAATTTTGAAGATTAGTATAAGAAAATATGAGAGAAAGAGAAGAATTACACTGAGAAACCTAGTCTACGGATCCTATAATATGATTTCCTCACCATCCTCTCCTATGTTTGCTAATTGATCCACTTCATTTTTCCCCTCTTGATATATGTGTTGAATTTTGATTTCTTTGAACTTGTCTATGAGAATCAATGCCGTCTCAAGCTTGGAGTTAATGATCCAATCAGGGGTATTCCATTTTCTTAATGCATTTATAATTATCTGAGAGTCTCCTTCAATAACTAGTTTCTTTATGCCCAGCTCTAGACTTAGTTTAAGCCCTTCCTTTAGAGCTTCTAATTCTGTCAAATTATTCGAGATAATGCCTATTTGTTTTGCACACTTTATGATCTAGTCTCCAGTTTCTGAACATATGATGCATCATATTCCTGCAATTCTTGGGTTTCCTCTAGATGCTCCCTCAAAGTTTAGTTTTGTCCACCCTATTTGGGGTGGTTCCCATTTACATTCCTTTTGTCCTTGTAAGCTTCATTTGTATACACTAATGGTGGATTTATGACATTGATCTAATTTCTTCCCATTTCCATGTCCTAGTCTGAGAATGTCCCTTCTTCTTTGGATGATCTTCTTAAATTATTATTCATTACTTTAGTTATGCATGCTTCTACTTTGTTGAGGAAGGAAGGGCTATCCATGATAGAGTCATTGAATATTCTCCTATCCCTTTCCTTCAATATTTCCCACAAAAGAATGGAGGGAGAGATATTCCATAATTTACTCTATTTTTTGATATTTCCACCATTAGGCCAACTATTTAGGCGACTCTCAAGGTTTTCAAGAAAGAGTGAGGACCAATTAAGTTTCTGATTAAGCCAATTCCAATATTTCTTTAAGAATGTACATTGGAATAGTAGACATTCTATTATCTCTGAGTTTTCTTTGCATAACAAGCATCTAGATGGTCCCTCAAATCTAATTTTTGTGAATCTATCTATTGTCAATATCCTCTTATGTATTACAGCCCATAGAAATATCATTTTCTTTAGTAGGTATGTTGAATCTTAACACAGTTTAAGGGGTATATTTATTTTCTCTCATCTTTGTGAATTAATTATAAGATCATAACCTTTCTTAATGCTATATTTCTCATCCTTTGATGGCCCCTGTATATGCTTATCTTTTCTGAATTTATAGTTGGCCTATCTTTAGCTTAGAAAATACTTGAACACCTCTTTTTTTGTAGGAGAGAGGCTGGTTTCATCTAGGGATTTCCATGTCCAAACTTCTCTCCATTTTTTTTATTTTTCTTTTTGACTTGTTTATAATTGTTTACTTGTTTACCCCAAAGTTGGATTAATGTATTCTTTATATGTGCTGGTACATTGAAACTATCTTGTAGGGGGGGGAGGGGAAGAACATCCCAAGAGTCTTCCCAAAATAATGCTTCCTCCCCTTTCCTAATATCCCATGTAACATTATTGTTGATAATAGAACTATATTGTAACATAAAAGTCTAGGAGCTAGACCTTTTGGGGGGTTTCTGGTTCTAAATAGAGATAATGGATTTGGTTCATTTAGGTATTTGTGATAAAGGATTTTATCCCATCTACTATATTTCTCCTAATACAAATGACATACTAAATTTTCTCCTAATGCTTCATTTTGCCAATTTAAATTTTTGACTCCTAATCCTCCTAACTCTTTGGGTTTACATATTTTTTCCCATTTGATTAGGGCTAAGTTCTTCTTTTCATCTATCCCTTTCCAGAAGAAATATCTATGTTTTCTCTCTAATTTCTTATTGATTCCTTTGGGCAAGGGAAGACATGAAAATTGGTAAGTGGGAATAGCTGTAAGGACAACTTTGATTTTTGTAGTTCTGCCTTCCTTGGTTAACCATTTCCCTTTCCAATTTTCTATTTGTTTATCGATTCTCTCTAGGATAGGATCCCATATTTAGGAATTTCTTTCTCATTTTTCTAGATGGATTCCTAAATACTTACATGGATTGAATATTTCCTATATCTCATGATATTATAGATATCATTTTCCAATGGTGTTTTAATATTAAGAAAAAAATCATTTCATATTTTATAGCTTTCACCTTTTGCTTTGATGCTTCTATATATTCATGCATAATTTGCTTAATGTTTTGTGCTTCTTTAATTGAACTTTCCCTAGGTAGAATTGTGTCATCTACAAATTGTTAACGGGTGATGTTTGAAATGTTCTCTGTTACAATTATTCCCTTGATTTTTCCTTCCTCCTAGGATTTTTTAATTGCTCTCCCAAAAACTTCATCCATAATAATAAATAGGAAAGGTGAAATGGGATCTCCTTGTCTAATTCCTCTAGAGATGCTAAAGAAACCTTTTGATGTTCTGTTGATAAGAAGTGATATTTTGGGAGTGGCTATACAGTTAAAAATGAGGTTTATCCATTGATGTGTAAATCAAAATGCTTCTAGAGTCTTACACAGGAATCTCCAGTCCACCATATCACATGCCTTTTAGATATCTAATTTCATAAGGATATGGACATCTTTATTGCTTAGGACTGAATGGATGGTTTCTTGAATAATTATGGGAACTTAATTAACTCAAGGTTGTTGCTACTACTATCGAGGTTGAGCCATGTTAAAGGCTATTTGAGGTACAAACTTCTGTTGTAAAGGGACTAGTGTAGGGGGGGGCTTTCATGTAAAATAGATCTACCAGGGACAAAACATGTCTATTCCTTGGATATGAGTTTTGGAAGAACACATTTCAATTTGAGCGCTAATGCTTTTGATAAATTTTTATAAATGGTGTTACATAATGTGATTGGTTTAAAATGGTCAGGGTTGTCATGAATCATTATTTTGGGGATTAGAGTTTAAAATGTATGGTTGATTTTAATTAATAACAGTCCAACATTTCTTGTTGCTTCTATTGTCCTCCATAAATCCTCCCCTATAATATCCCAACACTTTTGAAAAAAGAAGGCTCGAAAACCATTTGGTCCTGGAGATTTGTCAGGTTTAAGACTAAATAAGGTTTTTTCCACTTCTTCTAAGGAAATGGGTCTATTTAACAATTTATTGTCTTGAGCTGTGATAAGTTTAGGGATTGCATTTAACATTTTCCTTTGTGTTGTCCAATTAGAACTATCAAAATTGTTTAAGATGTTTTTATAGTACTCCACCATTATTCCTGCTATTTTGGTAGGGCCTTCTTCTACATTACCATCATTATTTCTAATTTTAGTTATTCTATTGATATTTATATTATTTATTGTACTGTTATGAAAAAAATTCATATTTCGATCCCTTTTTGCTAACCATGTCTCTCTTGATTTTTATTTCTAGAATATTTCCTCTTTTGCTAATATATTTTCTTATTTTCCTAATAATTCTTTCAGTGAACAATATTTTTCATTGTCAATTCCATATTTTATTATTTCTTCATTAAGTTTCTTTAATTCATCTCCATTATTTGATTTTTATTTAATAATATTATTAAAGTGTGTCTTATTCCATTTTAGAATGTTTTATTTAAGTGTTTTAATTCTGGACACAAAGCAATACATTTTAGATCCTTTAAAAGAACACTCTTTCGACCATCGCTTGATGTTTTCCATAAAGTTATTGTCTAAGAACCACATTTTTTCACATTCAAATGCTTTCGAGATGGTTTAACTATTTTTGAAAATTATATTCTGATTGGGTTGTAAGGTTGCTCCTCGCATGTAATTATCAAATATGAATTCTTTGTTAAAACTATTGTAGGAGATTTAGATGGATATGAAGTAATGTTTATATTGTGAATGTCCTAATGAAATTGAGAGCAGTTGACACATCCATGTTTTAATGCTCAGTTCTTCGAGAACTTCTACATTATCTCGACTATTTAAATATTAAAATTTCACTAACGATGATACAAGGCATTTTCACCTAATGATAAGGGTTTTGATTTTTGGTACCTCAAGGATTAGGTTTTATGCTTTTAGATAGTTCAGTATTCCTTAATTGGTGATGTTTATGATGATAGGTATATGCATGCCTAACGATGATCATTCCAATATTTTAATTTGAATGAATGGATAAGTTATGTTATATTGATTTTATGATTTTTGATGATTAAATGTGAGTAGAAATGAATTAACCAAGTTAACTTATTTGAAAGATGGATGTTTTAATTTATGTAATTTCCCTAATACGTTATAAACATATATGCATGTGATTTTCTTGTGCTACTGATGTGTGCAATGAGTGTGGAGGATATTTTAGCCAAAAAATCTAATGGAGAAATGAAACTAAACCCTATGTACCGATTGTGGAAACTAGGGTTGAATCTAACAAAGGATGCAAATCCAGTTGTTCGTGTTTTATTTGTATCGTGGTTTGAATGAATGTATCATTTTATAATATTTAAATATTAATGTTTCATAACAGTGATTTTATAGTGTTGCTTGACACTCGTGAATTGTATATGCATTCCAGCATGATAGTTAGGGTTAATCGAGTAACCTAAAGATCTAAGTTGGACTAGGATAGTGACCTTTTTGCTAATCACTTAGTAATTGAGGTTAATTACCCTAATCAAGATTAGTGAGCAATCTGCTTTTTTGATATGTTAGAAAGTCCTAAAAATTCTTAGCTTTTGATAGGTTCCTAATTAATCGTAAAAGCCTAAAAACATGAAATCTAACCACCCAAAGAGTATGGGTATGGGTTGGGGACATTTTCGACCCCCTTAGCCCCTTTCGTTGACTTTTATGGTCACTCAAAAAGTGCATTTTTGCTTTAGTGCGAAAATTGAATGATTTCACCATAGGTTGAATGATTTTAACTCCACCTTGAGGTTAGCCTTAGGTTTAGTTGAGTTAGAAGCCTCTAGAATTTTAGGCAAGTGGGGGAAGTTATTGTATTATAGAGGTAGTTGAGTTTATGACCTTATTTAGAGGCATTTTTGAGAGGGTTTGAGTGTTCACCCAACCTCTAGTTTTAGAGTGGAATCCAAGATTAAAGGAGAAGGAGAAGGAAGGGAATGCTCTTCTCAAACTTGTTCATTTTCCATAACCCAATTTTGAAGGTAGGAATACTTCACCTCATGTTGTTTATGTTTTGTTCATGCTTAAGATATTGTGTTTGCATTTGTATGTTTACATGTGTGTTAAGTATGTTTTGGGAGGGATTGAAATAGGTTTTCTTGAATGTCTTTCCTTTGTGTTTTGCTTGAATTTTGAAGGGATTGTATGGGTTGTGTTGGCATTACTCACCCTCAAATAGGGAAGAAGTGGCCATGTACGGGGCAAGGGCTTTACTTGGACTCCAACAGTGTAGAGTCTCTTCTTAGGATGAGAAGAGGGAGAGAGGGTAGGGTGTTATGGGCCCCTACTCATCAGCACAAACCATGTTTTGAGTTTTAAAATTTGAGAAGTGAAATAATGGAAGTTCTTGTGATATTAGCCTCGAAAGGGCATTTGTGAAAGAACGAAAGTTCTTGAGATTTTAGCCCCAATTGGGCATATGTTATGGTGTTGTGACTAATGTCTCCTATTGGAAAAATCCACCTTCTTCCTAGTCTGGTTCAATGATTGAACCTGTTGTGCAAACTGGGATAGGAGTGAATGCTTGATTTTGCCTTCATGATATGTTTGTTTATCTCCTAGTCAATTTTTCGTTCTCTTCATTATCTTCGTGATGCTTTGCATAATTTGAAATGGATCCCTTGTTAAGGGCCAAGAATAAAAATTAAATTGATTTTTAAAATTCAGCTATGTTTGGGATTGAAATCTTGTGTAAAAATGTATTTTAAAGGTATTATTGAAGTGGCAAGGATGTCAAGTTTTCTTACTAGTTCTTTCCCGATGGAACCTTGAACTAGGTGGTTTAATAGAAAAAGGAAAATTGAGTAATATTCTTGCATATGATGTTTTTGGTATTTCATTTTTTTACATATATTTACTTGATTTATGTTAAATGGATAAAATGATGTTTCACCTTCCTACAAAATTCTTTTGATTTGAAATCCTATTCTTTTTTATTGAGGTTAATTAGATAACATTGTGATATATATTAAGTTATGCAATTAAGTTTAAAATATGTTAAGAAAATTTGCATTTGATTTGTACTTAAATTTCATAATTATACATGAGTTGAGGAAGTTAAGTTAAGTAATTCTGTTCGAATACTTATACATTACATTTAATCCTACTATCATCTCAAAAAAATAAAAAATAAAAAATTTGTTAGTGTGTTTTTGTCCTATACTTTTGGGCATGAAATGGGTAATGATTTGAACTAGCATAAGGAAAAATGAAAGATTGAAAGACTAGGTCCATCATACTCGTATTTTCTTTAAATATAAATCTATCTAATCTTTCTACTATATTACAAAAATCTAACCTTCTATTATTCCATGTGAGCACTCCATTATTGGTTGGTATGTCTAATAGGCTATTGCTATTGAACCATTCTTGGAACTCTGTTACTGCCCGATTTACTAACTGAGGTCCACCATATTTTTCTTCCAAATTTAAAATTGCATTAGAATCCCTTCTAGTGAGGAAATTATCTCTAGGATTAGCTTCCATGAATGTGCTACTTTCCTTCCATAAGTCATTCTTATCTATTTTTTGGATAGGTCCATGTACATTGATGAGAGTTACTTGAAGGTTATGTCTAAAGCTTTTGACTTTACCCCCCATCCAATTATTTGCTAAAGTTATTTTGTTGAAAGTAATTTTTAGGGGATTCCAAATGATCCAATACCTCTTGAGGCTCTGTTGGATTCTACTAATTTTGTCTTCCAATTCCCAATTTCTTTTCTAGTCTTATTTGTTCTTCTCTATTTAATTTAATCTCTCAAATTAGTACTATTTTTTATTCAACTAAGGTTAGATTGTGCTTTAGTAGACACTTTTCATTAGGGGCCTTAGCGTTTCATGTAGTTATCCTCATTTCCCTATGGGTAGGAACTTCCCCTTCCCTACATTCAGAACCTCGCTAATCTTTTTTTGATTTTTTGTTGCCTTGTTACATTTCTCAATTCCTTCAATGTTTTCCTACCTTGTTTCATCTTCTTTTTATCACATTTTGGAGTCTTTTGATTGATTGAAATGCCTAAATTATTGATATGGTTTTGGGACTTATTGTTGCTAGTTGATATCATTTCATCCTCTACTACCTCTTCTTCTTCCAATTCTTGAACTATGTGATCCTGAATATCTATTTCATCTGTCTCTATTTCCTTCCCTTCTACATGTTGATCTTCTAAATCCGCAATCATATCTTTTTCTTTACATTGATCTAATACATCTAAAACCCCAAATTCTTCCCATATTTGACTATTTTCCAATTGGTTTCCATTTAATGTTGTAATTTCTTTACTATTTTCTTGATCTTCTATGTCTGTTGACCCAATCTTACTTCCATTGATATAAGAAAGTCCCCATTCTTATTCTTGTCCATCTTCTTCTGTTTGGATTCATTATAACTTTCTTCAAAGGGGTCTTTCCCATTTGCTAGTGCTTGCCAAAATTTGTGTGTTCTTTTTTTGGCTCTTTTCGTAATAGTGTTATTTCCCCAATGCTTGGAAGAAGTTGGGGGAATACTATTTAACTGAACTTGGTACTCTTTTTGTGTTTTTGAGTCCAGCCCCTCTATCCTATTTGTTGATTCCATCATTAATGGGAAAATTTCCCCAAGATCTAAGCCTTTTTTGTTATACTATCTTCCCTCCCATTACTTAGATCAATATATATCTTGGCTTAAGCTCCTTCTTCATAAATCTTTTCATTGATACTTGTACTTCTTCTCCCACTTTCTATTATAAATTCATCCTCCTTTGTTTGTTGTTGTCCTTTGTTAAAGATTCCATATTCATATCCAAACTATTGTTCGATGTTGCCTTAGGTAAAAATTATTTTCCACTTCAACTAGGCGAGTTTCCCCATATGTATCCTAATTAACTGATCTTTCTACTAAATTTTGTATGTTCTCTTGGAGAGTTTCATTTGTTATCCTTTCCTATGGTCTGTTGTCCTTATGAATTTCTCCTTATCTTTATTTTTTCCTTTCTTAGGCTTTTCTATCTAATTGAGATGTTTTACATTTGCCAATTCTTCTAAGGGTATTTGATCATAAATATCATTCCAAGTCAGTAATAATTCATGTGTTAATCTGTTATAACTTTTCAAGCTAGAATTATTGTCCTTTAGGAATTCATTCTCTCTTTGGCATAAAACACATTGATTAAAACCAATCATTTTATTATACATATCTTCATACACCTTATTGCCTTTTTATTTCTCTTCCAAGATCTATGTTTCCCCTTGATCCTTCTATCTATTTTTTGGCAGTTTCTCTTTTATTAATCTAATTCTACCCTTTAATTCCAAATCTCTAAATTCCCCTTCTTCTATCTCTATTTCACTAATACTTTGTTTCTGTTTGTTTTTATTTTTTACTATCACCCCTATCTCTTACTCCTTTCTGTTAATATGATGAATAGTTCTATTAGGATTTATTATTATGATGCTATTAATTTCCCCTGCATATCTAGTTAGAGTTAGATTATATATAGATCTATTTATCATGATCTTTTTAGTTTTGAATTCTCTTTGGCATAACTTCGTGTTTATGAGAAAACTAATATTATTAGATGTATTGTAGTTTGATTCAATTCCTAATAGATTATCTAAATCTTGTCCTATTTTATTTAAGATCTGAATTTGATTTAATTTTGGTGGAAGATTTTTGCATTCAAACCAAGAGGGATCTAAATATTTTCCTAGTTTTTGTTAATTGCAATTAGGTTCCCAAGCTACGAAATTTAATGAATGGTCCTTGTAAAGGAAATATGAAATTGAAATACAAAACTGAAATAAATTCATTCCTAATATCTTTATTTTGGCAATGTAAATACAACAAACATTTAGAATAAGTAGCTATACTTACCTACTCCCTGCAATACTCCTTTAACCATCTTACCAATTTCAGAATCTTGTCTTGGGGTCCATTCCAGTACGCATATACACCTAGCTCTTAGCATTCCCTCCATCTATTCTCACTATCTTCATCATTGATATTTTGGATGTATTTGTGAGTTTTGTTAACTACACTGAGGGATCCTATACTTGGATTGCTACTAGGTATCGATAGATTGAGATATGATATATTGTGATTCGGGCTTGTACCCACTAATTTCCTATGGGGTGGGATATAAGCCTCTAAGCCTCTAGATAGGTTATTAATATTGTTGGGCTTCTCAATAGGGTTCAAGATAATAGAGGAATACTTTGTACCAATGGGGATACTATTAACTACAAAAAAAATTCAAGGCTTATTTAATGTAGGGTTTTTACTACACTCCTTTGATAGTTAATAAGATATGATTGGGGCTGGGGGAAGGATGGGATTTTGAGTGTACTTAGTGCTGAAAAAATGTACCAATTATTCTTTAACTTGAATTTCATTCCTATTTTCAGTATTATTCTCCCTTTGTACTTAATCTTTTCCTATCTTTTTCTGAGAATTTGCTATGCTTCTAGGCCTATTCTTTTGATTGCTTACCAATTTCTAGCCCATTTATGATCATTCCACCATTGAAGTTAGGGTTCTTTGAGCTGACTTTCCCCATGCCTTTGAAGATTCTCTATTTCTAATACTATGGATTCTAACCCAAGCTAAAAAAATATTATTATGGTTCTTCAATGTTGATATTAATTCTTTTATTTCAAGATCCTAAGGAAGATATTGTTGGTTGCCCTTACCACCCCTTTCTTCTTCTATTTGTTTCGCTTTTCCTATTTGTTGTAATGTCATAGTTTCAAATATTTTCCTATCTGCACTTGGGGAATGCCCTGATTAGAATTTGTGGCCTTTCGCCTTAGATTTCTACTACTCTTTACTCTGGTTCCTAATAATTTATTTCCTAAAGTGTTTTTGTGAATCATTTCCTTTAAAAGTGTCGTTGTTAGTGAGAAATCTTGAAAATTTTGAATCTATTCGCAATCAAAATGGACAAATTAATTACATATTTTATTTTCATGAAATGAACACCCTTGGAGTTCACTGTTGTGAATGTCTTTTGTGGTAGATCCATTTTAATTTTCAACAAATAAATATTAATAAAATAATACATATTAATATACTATTATAAAATTGGATGTTAGATCTTTAATAAAGAACTTATACGTATATGTATATGTGTAGACACTTATATTTGATTAATTACATCAACTGAATTTAGTTTGCCTAGTTACATTTATTTTTATTTTTATTCTAATAGGTAATCTCCACCAAAGGGAGTGACACCCTTTTTATTAATCTTGAAAAGAAAATGTACATTTTTGAGAGTCACGTAAGAAACCCAAACAACCAAAAAAAAAGAAAATTAAATTAGAACAACCTCTTTATTAATATTTTTCTTAGCCTAGGCCATCTAGTAGGATTGGAGTCCTTAATTTTTTTCTCAGATAAGTTAGTACCACACTTAAGTCAAATATCTACAACAACATTGACTTCCCTGTATACATGTTTGATGTTGTACCTAAAGTCTCCCAAAATATCTAAGACTTTATTTATCAATTTTCTAATTTATTCTTCTCTTGTTGATGACACCCGTTATGATTATCATAGAACCCCCTATATATTAATCTCCTTCCATCCTCTCTTGATGCATACAAATAAACCCATTAGTAAGCCTTTTACTTCATCTATATTCTTTGTCTGCACTTCAAGTGATCCCAAACATACCTAGACAAATCTCCCTCTAGCATCCCAAAGAATGAAACCAAAGCCAATCAGGCATAGCTTGCCCATTCTAGCCCCATCAAAATTATTTCTTAAGAAGTCCCTTCTTAGGAACACCCCATTGAGTTTGAGAGTTCAACTACACCATTCATATACCTAATTTGATTACTTCTTTTTTATGTCATGTCATTCCTTTATTAATTTTTTATCCCTCCACAAAATGGTCACCTTCTTGGTCAGTTTTACATGAATTTGTAGGTAGTACTTCTATAATATTTCATTCAACTTTTTTAATCATAGAGAGAGGTGGAAATGTTCTTTGAAAACTTTTCAATTTCATTCAAGTCATAAGTTCCATACTAGAAGGGAAGGGGGGATAGACTATATATTTCCCCACTAGTTATCATTTTTTCCTCCTCGTGTAGCCAAATAGAAACTCAAAGAGTGTTGCATTTTGAGACCCTAACCAACCAAGTTTCTCTTGGATATAATCCCAACAACTTTGAGTGAAGGGATACTCCAACATCAAATGGTTGTGATCTTCCTCCATCAATTTGCACACCAAACATCTATGAGGACCAGATACTCCAATCCTTTGTAATATCTCTTTTTTAAATATTATATTATGTAACACCATCCATAGGAATATCCCTACATCAGGCATCTTGTAACTATTTCAGCACAAACCACTTTGACATCCTAAATCCACTAGTTGTACCCTTAACAACTCATAGAAAATCCTAGTGGTGTATTTTCAAGATTTAGGGCTCACCAAGATATCTCATCGGGCTCACTTTTTAGAACACACCTTCACTTACCTAGTTCCTCCCTAAATTTTTCTTTAATATATTTGTTGTCATTCACAAACCTAAAATATTTCAATACCAATTCATTACAATGATTTAGAATAAATAGGGGGATCAGTAATCCTTAGGTCCAAATGTACTAATTCAACTTTTAATAGCTTCAAACTACTTAATCAATCTCATAAAACAACTCAGTCTATATTACATCTTATCGACAATTTAACATTCTTTAACTCTCTGTTCTATTTTTGTGTGCCGACTAACAATAAAATAAATAACTATAGAAATAGTATGCATAAAGTAACATTCACACAAGTAAATGACACTTTGACACCAATAAATAATGTGGAAATCCAATTTGGGGGAAACCACCAATTAACATGCTACCTAATTTTCACTCTTCTTAAGTGAGCTTGGTTAAGAGCCAACCTTGTTGAAGGTTACAAAAAACACTATTAAATGTGACCCTGCTAAAGGATTTCATCACCCTATTAGGAGTGACCTTGTTAGAAGACTTTGGATCATTCCATTAGAATGTCACCTTGATTAAAGGATTTACAAAATGATTGTTAGGTCAACCTTGATTAAAGGATCTTGATTACCATAATGGTTAGAATATATTAGTAGGTTTGATATGTAAAATACAACTCACTTTGTAAATTTAGATCTCCATTCGCTCATCTTTTGGTTCATTGACTGGCCTTCATTAACATCTCCATCAATGATCTTCTTGGCATCCCTTCAAGCAATCACACTTTACTATTCTCTTCACACTTCTCCTCTACTGCTCTGCTCTTCACAACTTCTCCTTGAGATCACCAACAAACAAAAAACTAACCTTAGAAAACATCTCTTATGCCTCCTTAATTAGGTGATTTTGATCTCTTGTCATTTAAACATCACTATAGATCTTAGGGTTAGGTCAAATTCATCTAATCCTTCCATTATTTTGTTCTCCTTCTCCTTCTAGAAACTTTCAATCAAATCCTTGCCTTCAATTGCATAACAAACTCTCTTCATGCATTAAATATGTCATCTCATCAATCCTTATAATCTATGCATTTTGACTAATCCGAAATTTTAACTCTGTTGGCCTTAAACTTGATTCTTTCACAAACTATAACTTTTGTTGTCATTCATCAATCCCTATGTTCTTCTGCTAGACCATCACTATGTAGCTCGACATACACTATTTCATCTCACTTGGCATTCACTATCTTGTTCAGTCATTACTAACACTCAGTCAATACTAATATTTCCTTCAACTTTCTCATAAATAACTATCACTTAGCTGAAACTATTTGTTCAACTTCTACTTAAGTTCTTTAATCGTATGCTTCATTTTCTTCATTGACCAACCAATATTGATAGTTAGTCAAGCTTCAAGTTTAACTCTTATCATTTAATCTAAATAACAACTCCAATTGTCTTCTCCACTTCATGCATTGATTAAACAACACATTATCTTTTCAATGACTAACTTATCAAGTGACCATTATATTTCCATGATACTTAACTTATGATATGGCACTCTAGCACTGTTAGTAAATGCCTCTCTAGTAGGTTTGACAATAATGATAACATAACAATTATTTCAATTGTAGTTTCCAATAATATTCATCTTTGAAATTGATGGAAACACCTCTAATTACCATGCAATCCAAAATATTTAAACTTGTATTGTTTTCCTCCTCTGTGTTTCTCATATTTCCTAGTTTTATTATGATTCTCAATGCAATCTCTAGATGATCCCTCTGACATCAATCTTCTTCATAAAAATTCTCCTTCAACTCATGATATCAACTCAATGATAACTACATAAATTATGTCCCTCTTTATATATAGCTTGTATGGTAATTTCAACACTCTCTCCCTCTTACAAATAAGAATGGTAAGTACATATAATTTCTCCCTCTTTGACAACAATGCCAAAGACATCAACCTTTAATATACATCTCTTCTCTTTTCTCGTGGCATACATCTTCATGTCATTGTTCTAACTAATATAGAAATATCACTCCATCATCTTGCTTCATAATTCCTTACAACACCATTTGCTCATAGTTTAGTTTCTTGGTTTTCACCCTTTAGGAAGCTCCTTAAGTGTGACCTCCTGCATCAGTCTATAATATATTCAAATTATAACAATTGGTGCAATGCAACATCTCTTCTTTGTTTTCTTCAAATAGGGGAATGACCCCTAACTTACCTCTTAAATACTCAAAAGTATCCTTAGATAATATCATTGTGAATATGTCAACTATCTTCTCTTTTGTGTTCACATATTCTAATTCCACCTCTTTGTCTTGTACCATCTCTCTTAAGTAATAATACCTGATCTCAATATGTTTAGTCTTTGTATGCATCATCGGGTTCTTTTATATGTTAAAAACACTTGTGTTATCACAATATATTACGACAAGTTTAGTGGTATCTTCCTTTATACCTTTCAACAATTGCTTGATCCACACAATATTAGAATAATTCATAGTTGCAACAATATATTCAGCCTCTTTTGTGGATTTTGAAATACAATTTTGTTTCTTACTTGTCCATAAAATCAATCTCTTTCCTAAAAAGAAAGTTTCTCCACTTGTACTTTTTATGTCATCAATGTTGCTTGCCTAGTCAACATTTGTATAAATCTTCAATTCAAACTTATCATTTTTCTTGTACCATAATCCATAATCTATTGTTTCTTTTAGATATCTCAAGATCTTTTTCACTGCCATCATACGATTTTATCTAGGATTAGCAAAAAATCTAGCAACAATTCCAACTAATAATGAAATATCAAGTCTACTATGTACAACATACCACAATTGAGAAATCATTGACATGTATATAATGTTTGATTCACATCAATTGAATCATCGTTCTTTGATAATTTATATCCAGTCACCATAGGTGTTCCAACTGGTCTTGATTCTTCCATACCAAAAGTCTTCAGTATCTCCTTGATATACTTGGATTGTGTAAAGTAGATACTTTTCTTCATCTTATAAACTTTCAACCCAACAAAGAATTATATCTCTCCAAACATTGACATCTCAAATTCCTTCTTTATTTCATGAGAAAAATGTTTACACAACAAATCTTGTCCTTCAAATATGATATCATCAAAAAACAAATCAAATAGTAATATCTTACTTTTAGATCCACTTTTCAAGTACAAATTTGTTATTATCATTAGTTCTTGCAAAACCAATTTTCACCAAATAATTGTGTAACCTTTCATACCATTCTCTAGGGGCTTGCTTCAAACCATATAATGATTTGTGTAACTTACAATATTTCTCTTGCTAGTTTCAACAAATCCTTTAGATTGTACAATGTAGACTTCTTCCTCCAAGATTCTATTTAGAAATAAAGATTTGACATCCATTAGGTATACTTTGAATCTTTTGTAAGCAATATATGCAAGAAAAGTTCTCACTCCTTCCAACCTTGCAACTGTGGCAAAAGTCTCACCATAGTAAACTCCTTCTTGTGCATATCCCTTACAAAGTAGTCTTGCATTGTTCCTTGTAACTTCACCTTTCTCATTCAACTTGTCTCTAAAAACCCACTTTGTTCCAATCACATTCTTATCCTTTGGTTTGGGTACCAATTTCCAAGTCTTATTTTTCTTAATTTTTTGAATCTAGTTATTCATTGCTCCTTTCCAATCTTTATTCTCCAAAGCTTCTCTAGTTGATTTAGTCTCAAACTCACACAGTAAGCATGTATCATTGCTCATTTTTCTTCTTTTCATGACTCCTAAATCTTTGTCACCAATGATTTGATCTAGTGCATGATGTCTTCTCACATACTTTTCCAAAATAGAAATGTAGCAAGATTTCTTACCTTTATCCTTTTAGTCTTTACCTTGATTGTATCTATTATATATTCAGACTCTATTCTTGAAGTCTTTCCTTTCCTCTTTCTTATCTCTGTTAGGACACCTTGTAGAAATATGACCAAATTTGTTCCATGTAAAACAAATTATAGGGAGTTTACCTTTGTATTTTCCTTTTTCTCTTGGTAGTCTTCTGGCTAATAATGCTTCAAGATTTTCATTAGATTCACTATCAATTTTTACATACTTTCTCTTCTTTCTCTTAAACCCATTAAGGATTAGTATATCTTAAAATACATATTCAATATAGCAGGTGAAGAGTTATCAAAATTTGATAATTCAAATGCAACGAGTCTACCAACTAGACTATCTAATGTCAGATCATTACTAGCCACACATCTCAACTCTTGTATTGCAGAAACTGTAATAGCATAAATAGGAAGTAAAGTTATCAATACCTTTCTTATTATAATCTCTTCAGAATATTATTCCTCTAGCATCTTTGATAACATTCACCACCTCTTTGATTCGGCCACAATACTGTGCAATGTTCTTACCTTCTTTCATTCTAATATCATAAAACTTTCCTCTTAAGATTTCTACCTTATCTCTCAATACATTTTTGTCTCCCTCATGGATTTGTTCCAACTTGTCCCATATTTGCTTTGCAGTAGTGCAATCCTTCACATCATCAAATTCAACATAACTTAGGGTTGTTGCAAGCTCAATCATCATTTGGGTGTGCTCTTACTTCTCTTTCATTTGTTTGACTATCATAGGTCTAGATACCTCAATGCATTCATTGTCCAGGTAGTATGATATGGAGTGTCCAACACTAGTTAAGTGCAATCTCATCAGTCTTTGCAATGTTGTGAAGTTCCCCTTATTCAACTTGGGTATATTTCTCTTGTATATATTGATCTTTAAATCTTCAGGTCTAGATGTACCAATTCAACTGTTAATAGCTTCAAACAACTTAATCAAGCTAATAAAACAACTCGATCTATATAGCATAGTCTCTACAATTTAACATTCTTTAACTCTCTATTCTGTCTACGTGTGATGACTAACAGTAAAATAAACAACTATAAAAATAGCATGCATAAAGTAACATTCACACAAGTAAATGACACTTTGACATTGGGATTTAATGCGGAAACCCAATTTGGAAAAAATCACCAAGTAATATGCTACCTATTTTTTACTCTTTTAAAGTGAGCTCAATTAAGAGCTACCCTTGTTAAAGGTTATAAAACACACTATTAAATGTGACCCTATTAAAGGATTTAATCACCCTATTAAGAGTGGCCTTATTAGAGAACTTTAGATCATTCCATTGGAATGTCACCTTGATTAAAGGATTTACAAAATGACTATTAGGTCAACCTTGATTAAAGGATTTTGACTGCCACAATGGTTAGAATGTAATATTTGGTTTTATGTGTAAAATACAACTCACTTTGTGAATTCAGATCTCCATTCTCTCATCTGCTAGTTCATTGACTAACCTTCATTAATATCTCCATCACCAATCTTCTTGGCATCCCTTCAAGTAATCACACTTCACTAATCTCTTCACACTTCTTCTTTGTTTCTCTGCTCTTCATAGATTCTCCTTAAGATTGCTAATCAACAATGAACCGAACTTAGAAAACATCTCTTATGCCTTCTTAAATAGGTAATTTTGATCTTTTTCTACGTAAACATCATTGTAGATCTTAGGGTGAGGTCAGATTCATTAAATCCTTCCATCATTTTGTTCTCCTTCTCCTTCTAGAAACTTTTGATCAAATCCTTGCCTTTGATCACATAAAAAACTCTCTTCATGCATTAAATATACTAGCTCATCAAACCTTATCATCCACACATTTTGACTTATCCAATATTTCAACTTTGTTGGCATTAAACTTGATTCTTTCACAAATTGTAACTTTTGTTGTCACTCAAAAATCACTATGTTCTTCTACTTAGTGATCATTGTGTAGCTTGATGTACACTATTTTGTCTCGCTTGGCATTCACTATCTTGCTTGGTCATTAATGGCACTCGATCAATGCTACCATTTCCTTTAACTTTTTTGGCAATAACTATCACTCGGCTTAAATTGTTTGTTCAACTTCTACTTAAGTTCCTTCATCTTCTACTTCATTTGCTTCATTGAGAAACCAATACTAATACTTGGTTAAGCTTAGAGTTTAACTCAACTATTATCATTTCTTCTAAACAAAAACTTCAACTATCTTCTTCACTTCATGTATTGATTAAACAACACAGTATCTTGTTAATGACTAACTTATCAAGTATCCATTGCATTTCCATGATACCACTCATTTTCACCAACTTGAATAGCTCACCTTTCTATCTCTTCTTTTCAAATCCTCTTCATCAATCAAATGACATGACACTCTACACTGTTAGTAAATATCTCTCCAATAGGTTAACAATGTCTTACTAATAGGTCTAACATTAATAACAACATAATAATTGTGTCAATCGTAATTTCCAACACAATTTTCCATCATCCATTAAATGAGAAGCAAACACATTATCATAGAGGTATGATCTACATGACTCTACAAACTGAGTTTGAATTCCTTGGAAATATTTATTGGAAAGATAGGTACTAAAGGGCGAGAGGGGGGGGGGGGGGTGTAAATTAGTACTTCAAATCAATTCACCTATTGTAAACTTTAACCATGATCATAAATTGATATCCATTAACTTGTGTCTTGCAACAATATAAACCAGTTTACCTATTTGTTAAAATAAAAGAAATAAAGTAATTTACCATAACAAATCATGCATGCACACATAACTCCATGATTCTTGGTCTCACAAAAACCCTTGGTTAGAGGAAAATGTTACAGTGGGGATGACACACTCAACTTTTCATGTAGTAGAAAAGTATGTCTAATTAAGGGCTACAAATGTCACCTTCTAAGTGACTCACCCTATTAAAAGTGATTGATATATTGTTAGATGTATCTGAAATCCTATTAAAGACTACCTTGCTAAAATATTTTATATCACTATTATAGTGTTTACCTTATTAAGGGATTTACAATCAAGTCCTAACGTTGAACTTTGATCAGTTATGTTAAGAACTATCTTGTTAAAGGATTATAAAAATACATGTTGAAACTATGAGGAAAATAACAACATAGAAGTAACATGTAATTTCCTTCTACAAAAGACATCTAGATCCTTTATGCTCCGTCTCTTCTCATTTTGGTGTTCTCTAGACATTTTGTGATTAACTCTATCACCACTTGCTCCTTAATTCTACATCAATTACTCGTTTATTCATTACCCTTTCATCACTTGTTCTTAAGGATGCTTATCTCCTTTTAATCTATTTTTACCTTTACATGAAAAGCCTAATTAGGGTTTTAAAATCTTACACAACTTCCTTAGGAATCCATCTCATCTTTGACCGCTATGCATGTATCTAATTCTTTCTGTCATTCTTGAGGTGGAATATAAATTTATTTTCATTCATAAAAAATTTCTTGAATTCTTCACTAGATCTATTTATGATTCCCCATAAACCATTTCATTGGGCTCTTTGATCTATTCATCTAGATTTAGTGAATTTAATTTCATCATGGTCGTGCATCCAATTAATCAAAAATATCTATATTTTACCTATTTTATTGATTGACTAGTTGGTCGGTTTAACTATTCACCTCTTCTTTGATTTATTGATAGTAAAACCTTTCCTTTGTACCAATTACCCTTCACTATCATGTATGTGCATTGATAACACTTAACCTTTTTTTTTTTTTGTCCATTAACTTTTCCTTTTACCTATCTATCCTATTTGTTGATAGTGTGCAATTTACCCATTAACTTCCTTTAATCAATAAATTATAACAATTAGTTTGTTGTATATACCTATTTGCCTATTGGTCTATCTCTATAATTATGACTTCACTTATAAAATGGTATTCTAGAAATGACAACCACACTCTCAAAATCATCATCAATAGCCTTATAATGATTTTTCAATCAACATTCTTCCCCTTTGGCATTGATAGAGAATACTTATCAACATTCTCCACCTTTGGCATTAATAGAAAAACTTTCAAAACTTATCAACAATCTCCCCCTTTTACCCCTTCACTAGTTTATTGTACATAACACTTCAAAAAAAATCTTGGTTCCCCCTTAGCTACTGCTCCTTTACACTTGCAAAATTGATTGTTCTTATTATTCTCTCCCTTTTTTGGCTACAATGACAAAGATGATGACAAAAAATTATGTACAAGGGTACTCATGTCTTCATAGTCTATCAAAAATAAACTTATACCTATCAGCTACACTATCCAACAAATGTTCCCATTAGTCCTATAGGAGTTTTAGTACAATCATTTGAACCTATGGGTCATATGTGAGATCTTACATGTTTTCCATGGTACTCATCTTCAATGTGTTTATTAGTTCATTTTCCTTCTTCAAGTAGGCTTGCATGATGTCTATGTGTGGTGTAATCATTCCTTGAAGCTCCAACAATCTCATTCTAATTATAGCCTCTTCTTCCCTCAACTCCTATTTTATGAATGCCATTCCCTCATCTAATATGTGTGTTCCATCATTGATGAACTTGAGGGGTCCATATTTCTTACATGTGTGGACATATCCTTTTGTTGTTCTACAATCTTGCTCCTAATTTAAGAAGTGAAGTGAGTGAAAATGCATATATTCCCATATATATTTTTGGCTTCACTTAGTGACTCCTATATTTTCTTCATCATTTCAAACAATTTAAATTTTATGAAATCTATTTTCTATAATAGTTTTTCCATCATATCCTTTTGTAATCTCTTTTTAGCTCTTGCTTAACTTTTCCTCTAGCTCATGTTCTGCATTGCTAATAGTATCCACTATAGATTTTAATTGGTCAATTACTGGCTCTTCTTCACCAATTTCAACATCAGATACTAGGTATAATAGTAAGGAAATAGTATTCCTTAACACTCTTTTCTTTGTTTGTTTCCTCTTGACTCTTTCTTTCTCAACTTTCTTCTTAAGTGCTTCTGAATACAATACCTTTTCTTTGTACTTCATTTTCTCTAGATCTCTCTTCAAAATCTCAAAATTTGGGTCATCTTCATTAGATTATTCTTTCTCTTCTCAATCCTCTTCATTTTCATCCATCCTTATTTTCTTTTTCTTCTCTTCACCCATTTCCTCGGTTACTAATCGTGAGCTACTAGGTGTAGTGGGTTTTGTTATTTATTCCTCAAATCTTGAGGTCTCATTTTTAGCTTTGGATTTTTCTTCATTCTTTCCTTTCTTAGTATCACTTTTTATTTCTATTGGGACCAATGTTGTTGTAACTTTGTCCTTTGGACTGAGCTCACTAGTAGTAGAGTAACCTATATACTCATTTTTTGTTTCTTGTTCTTTTTTTGGTCCTCTTTAAGAGTTTCTTCTTGTCATTATTGTTATTGTTAAGCCTATGAGTATTTGTAACTTTGTTCTTGTTAGTTTGTGTATTTGGGTTGTTTAGATATTCCTTCAACCTATTTTTTAAAAATTTCTTCTATTAGTTGTTTAGTAGTTTGCAATTGTGGCTCAAGTAATTTTGTAGGTAGTGGATTTTTTTCTCCATCCTATTCCTCTTCTTTATTATTTTCTGCTTCATTTTTCTTGTTAACCTCTTATCAACTTTATTAGATCCACAATATTTACCTTAAAATATTTTTTTAATGGTTCATATTTTACTTAAATAACTTTTGCATTAGTGGTGGTGTTCTTAATGACTTCTTCAATTTGATCCATAGTAAGATAAACTTCATCTCTAACATTGTGTCTACTTGCATATCCTACCAAATTATTTACTATAAATGTATCATCAACATTTGATGGCTCTTCTTCATCATATACCTAAGTTTGGTCTATGTTAAATATCCTTTTCCATATCTCATCCATTCTTCTTTTTCTTTCTTTTCAAGATCAACATGTAACATTGTTGGCATCCTTCTACATATGAATTTGTTTTTATACTTGTCCATATCTACCTCTGCATCGTTTGTAGACTTGATGGCATTATATCCTTTAATGTTTTCATTCTTCATTTTTCTTCATGTTAGGATGTTGATTCTCATATTTATTTCAATGCATCAAGTAGCTCATTAGGAATGATATTTCAACATGTCACTAGGATATCTCTTGAACTTATACAAATGTGATGCCAATGCATATTAAATCACTTTCTTGTCATCATCAAATATTATAGAAAATATAATACAACTAATGTTTCATATAAAACTATGTTCTCTTATACTTCTTGTAATTTCTATAGTTTTCTTAGGTATTTTAATACTTTTCTATCTAGTCTTCTTTCCCAAATCAATAAATTCTTTCTTAGAATTGGTCCTTTCTTCATCAAATTTAGACTCCTTTCTTTATATACTAGGTAATGCCTTAGTTTGGACCCCAGTCCTCCTTTCTTGATAATTCTTGTGTTGTTGAGGTTTTTCTTCTTCAACAGTTTTGGCTCTAGTTGTTTGTGGTTGAGTTACCTCAATTTCATTTTCCACAACAAGCTAATCTTCCTTTTTCTCCTCAACTTTAACAGTTTCTTCACTTTCCACTTGTTCACCTATAGTAGGTAGGGTAGGCACATCTATTTTCTTTTCACTTTTCTTACCCTTGTTCTTGGTAGATATAGAAGGGAGTTCTTTGGGTTTCTCGTCAATATTTGAGCTGCTTCCTTCACCACTTCCATATTTGTCTTCCAACTTTTTCATGATTGTCCTTTCTATTTTCTTTGTATTTGGTTTCATAATATCTAAAGTTATCATCTTATAAGCTTCCTCAAAAGTTCCAAATCTTTTTGCAAATTTGTTCTTAGGTAGGCTCAACAAATATTCGACATTTACGATAAGCACTTTGTCTCCTACTTCATATCCCATTCATTGAACCCATGAAGTCCAACATTATACAATTTACATTTTGCATGTATCAATGTCTACTAAGAAACAAATTGGTCTTTCTACTTCTCAATAGTAGGTGGAGAGATCCTAAACCTCTTATGCATCCTTTCTTGGAACTCTTTGAAATAATCCCACATGATAGCATTAAAATCATCTCCTAATTAACTAATATACTCATTCATTTCATAAAGAGTTGGTCAATTAGTTTTCCAAACAAGATGTTCTATGCCAGGAAAGAAATTATATACATAAAAGAACATATAAACTAGTAATGATTCATACTTCATGTCATGCTTTCTGTCAGGTTGAGTTCACTTTAGATTCATGAATAGTTGTGATCTTTCCATCTATATTAGGTCTTGTCTCTTTCCCAATTTCACAAACTCATAAGTTGCATGAATGGCTCTGCTAGGTACATTGTTCACTCAACTAGATTGATAGAATTTATACTTGATGATCATTGAGGCAAACTTCACCTCTTGGTCTATGGTGTCATTGATAGTAATTGTTAGAAGGATTTGATGGGAAATAAGATATTGAGAGGTTCCGGGGGGGGGGGTGTTGAATTAGAATCTTAAACTTTTTCTTGCTGAACCAAATTACTAATTTCACATTTAATTCATCTCATGTCTTAGATCTAACATAAAAACTATAATGTTGAACAATAAATTAAAACATCACATCCATAAAAGATTCAACTCATAACATAAATGATTTGGTTATCTAGAAACACTTCAATGTGAAGGTAAAAATGGGGTGGGGATGAAACCCACAAATCTTCACTGTGTTAACTTGTTAGGGTTACAATTTTTTATCATAATATATGATATACCCTGTGAGGGGTCTGCCATGTTAAAAGCTTTAAGATTGTTAGGTCTTACCTTGTTAAAGGATTTTACACTTACAATCAAGTAAGGACTCTGTTAGAAGATTTACATAGATATGTTAGGATCACTCGGTTAAGAGATTTACCCTACCTCAATCCTGTTAGAAACTAATTTAGTATCTAACCCTTAGTTTTCTTTGTAAGATGATTTTAGATCTCCCATGTACAATGTCTCAATCTGATCTCTTAATCTGATATCTCTGTTCTGACCTTCACTTCTTGGATTTCTTTGTCTAATCTCCTTTTAGACTTAGCCTTTCTTTCTCTATTATATCCTTGTTGCTCCTTCACTTGCGCATTCACCCATTCATTCACACATATCCTTCTTCTTCACTCATTTTTTTCTCTTCATTGATCCTAGGGATAAAATCCTCTATAAATATATGATATACAAAAGTTTCAGATCATAATCAATGGTTCATGATTCATCTCTTTTTTTATTTCCCTTCTAATTTTATGATTGGTTGATCTTCTTTTGTCATGATCATTACCTCCTATAAAGATGCATAAACTCCATCTTAACTATCTCTACAATTATTAAATGTATATAGAATTCGGCCAAAAATGGTTTACACAGGTGTTTGTGTGATTACAAACTCATATGACAAAACTAGTTTTCTTGGCATCTAAATGTTCTGACACTCAATCATTACTAACATTCATGCTAGCACTCAGATTTTACATGCTTGATCTTTTCTATTTACTTGGAAAAAACTGTCTTCCAATTTACTCAGTCTCAACTGTAATAGCTTGGCTTATTTATGTGCTCGATCTCAACTCGGTGCTTGACAATCTCCGACTTTATCAACATGTAGTACAAAATAAACAAGTCCTTGGCCTTTAATAGATGACTTAGTTGCAGTAATGACCTTCCATCCTTGCCTAGTAAATGACTAAGTGTTTAGACACTAATAGGTAACATAGGCGTAGAGATCAACAATCTCCCCCTTTGACATTAGTTGCAAAAACACTTTGTCATGAATAATCAATCCATATAGTAATGATCCCTTTGAGACTATAATATGGATTTGTAATCTGAGTCTATCTATCTTTGATATTTTCCCTTATTCCTCTTAGTTATACTATTCTTTCATCTTTTGTGATTTGACTAATTTCCCCCTTGTTTTTGTCACTTATGGATTGGGGTTTGCTTTGGCTATCTTCTATTTCTCAAAAAAATGATTTATGACTTGCCAAAATTTTGGCATAGCCTTTATTCCACTACTCCTTTACTTTCTCCAAAACTTGAATTTGAATTTCTGGCTTGATAGCTAGATTAATTAGGCATTGAATATTTGAGAAATGTGTGTCTTTATTCATGATATTATGTGCTATAGACACTTCCTTTTGAATAATTTCCAAATATGGTAGCAAATGGAATTGAATCAATAGTAGTTTATTCCTCAATTTACTATCACAAGTTGTGAGCTCGATTATCCTCTTCTATCCAAAAAATAACTTATTGTATGAGGGTGAGCTCAAACTTGCATTCTTGCTCAATGAAACTGTAAATGCCCTCATCTCAGTTTGTATCATATTAATAGATTTTTGGTTCTCCAATGTGAAGAACTCAACATCATGAAGCTTCATAAATAAAGTATGAATAGTCTTCAAAATATCTTCTAACTATGTGACTAGATTAGAAAGCTCTGCTTGTCTATGTACAAGTTCTCGATAGACTTTCTCTAATACTTTTTGCTCAAATTTTCTTTCAAACCATTACAATAATTTTTCATTGGTTTCTACATCTTCTAATTGAACCTTATCAATTATGTGCACTAACTGATCCAAAATTTGATGTTGATTGTTCAATTCAGTTCTATCAAATGCATCTACAAAAATAGCTTTGACAGTAAGTAATACCTATTTCTTTTTGTGCTCTCTCCTTAGTCGTTCTTGATTTACCTTGTGGCTCAACAAAATTTGTAACTCCTAAATTTGCTCCAATGTCAAATTGTTTAAGTCATACATGGGTAAAGTAATTAGCTCATCTAGACTTACTGACTCATCTTCCATCTGATGCAGGAGCATCCTAGGCTTTCTTGCAATCTTGTATGTTGGAGCCGAGTGCTAGTGGTTTCCAATTTTCTATTGTAGTTGAGTTGTTTAGTGTATGCCAAGTTACTGTAGCTCTAGTGGATGTTGAGTTACTATAGCTCGGATGCAGAGTTACTGTAGCTCTAATGGATGTTGAGTTACTCTAGCTCTAGTGGATGCCGAGTTACTATAGCTTTAGTGGATGTTGAGATACTGTAGCTCTAATGGATATTGAGTTAGTATAGCTCTAGTGGATGTTGAGTTACTGTAGCTCCTAATGGATGTCCAGTTACTATAACAATCTTGTGTTAACCAAGTGTTCCTTCATGTGTCAAGTGAACCTGTTGGTGCCAAGTTTTCTAGTGAATGTCGAGTGTTCATGTATGTGCCGACTGCCAGTATTGGTCTTGATTCTGTTCATGCCGAGTTGTCTGTGAACTAACTTTTGGCATTTCATTTATGTATGGGTGTTTAATTTGTGTTGTGGCTAACTTGTGGCTCGACATATATTTAATGTAATGGATTTAATTTAGTTTGTAATGAGCTGGTTTGACTTGTGGCTTAGTTGGGTATAAATAAGGGGTTTTATGGATTCTTTAGGGAGTAGTTATCATTCTAGCTTGGACAAGGGGATGAAGTGTAGATGCAAATTTTGAAGAGCTAGGGCTGCAACTTGAGAACTAGAGGATTGCTTGGTGGACCTGAGGGTACAAGTGTGGATTTTCTTGTTGTTCTTATCTAGTTGTGTACTTGGACTAGTTGGGATTGGGTTTGTAAGTTGAATCATGTTGGATCTTGTAGAACTGATTTTGTAATTATTGTTTGTATTTGGCCCTAACCTAGAAGGCCTTACAGTCGGGCATATTGCATATAATTAGTTATATCTATGAATAAAGAGTTGTGATTTGGTATCAGATCTTGCATTATTGTTGTTGTTTTTTATATTTTTGTTGTGGTTGTTTGCTGCATGTTTGGACATCTCCTTTGGGGATTCTCCTACCTTGCACTATGTTAGATGGTATTAGAGTGAAGGTTAGTCCTGAGTGTGTGGGCTGATCACCGAAGCTAAGGTAGTTTGTACCAGGATTTGTAGAGAAGGTTGATCTAGTGGTTGATTGATCTTCTAGCTTTGTGGATCTATTGCTTTGGGTTCACAAAATTTTTGGAAGATGCCTCCAAGAATATTGGACCTTAGGGCAATCGATGATCTTAGTGATGTTGCAGAAGAAAGGATCTCAGAGAAGATAAGAGTAGAGTTCAGATCTAAGATTACATTGATGAAGAGTGACATGATTGCTAAAATTGTAAGTGCTTTAGGTGGTGTACCTAGGCATGTGGGTACTGAAGCTAGTTATGAGGAAGTTTCTAAAGACTTTGAAGGTACTGGATCTAGTGGTGAGGAAAAAATTGATCGTGTGGAGAGACCTATTGGAACTAGGGCTGGTCAGTTTGCTATACCTGGATCTCAGTTGAAGCTAAAGCATAAGATGAAGTTTTCTAATTTCTCAGGTACTTTGACTCCTGAAGACTTGATTGATTGTATTGGTGAATGGGAAGACTACTTTGAGCTTGAGGATATTGAGGATCCACTCAAAATGAGGTTGGAACAAACTAGGTTGAAAGGACATGCTACTCTTTGGTGGAAAGAATTGCAAAGAGACAAAAAAGAGGAAGGTGAAATGAAGATCTCTAGATGGAGATTGATGGTGACTAAGTTGAAGGCTAAGTTCATTCTTGCTAATTATGAACTTGAGTTGTTTAAAAGGTTGTAGAATTTGAAATAGAAGGATATGTATGTGAAAGATTATACTGAGGAATTCTACAAGTTGACTATTCAGTCTGGTCATAGAGAATTGTCAAAGGAAAAGGTAGCTCGGTACGTTAGTGGTTTGACATTCAATATTTAGGATGAGGTTAGTATGCTGAATATTTCTTCAATTGAGAATGCTTATCAGTATGCCCTGAAGGCAGAGGATAAGTTGAAAAGGAAAAGTTAAGGTAATGCTAGAGGGAAAGAGAAGCAGGATAGCTTGGCACAAGCTAAATTGAGTGTTGAAGGTGAAACAAAACCTGCTGATTAGAAAAGGAGGATAGGTGGAAGTGAGCTCAGAGGTAATTGTTTTAGATGTGGTAAAGAAGGGCATAGATCTTTTGGATGTTTGATTGGTAGGACAACTACTGTTGTGAATGAGGTTACAGTCCAAGACAGTCAGTTTAAGCAAGGAGAAAGTTTGTTGGCTTAGCGAGTATTGGTTGGTGAGAGGACATTGGATCCTTTTTAGAGGACTAGTTTGTTTAGGACTTGTTGTAAGTCTGGTGGTAAAGTCTATAAGGTGATTGTGGATGGTGGTAGTACTAATAACCTTGTTGTTGAAGAGATGGTTCATAAACTTGGTTTGAAGAGAGTGAGACATCCTTATCCTTATAGGATTGGTTGGTTGCAAGGTAAACATGCTTTGGAAGTGAGGGAGCAATGCCTTGTTGATTTCTAGATTGGGCAGTATAAAGATCAAGTGTTGTGTGATATTGTGGACATGAACAGTTGTCATGTGTTGCTTGGTAGACCTTGGCAGTATGATTGTAGGGATATGCATGATTGTGTTAAGAATGTGTTTGTTGTTGAGAAAGGTGGCAGGAAATTTTTTCTAATTCCTTTGCAGAATGAAGAGCTTGGTAGGAAGAACTTGAGTATTGGTAATAGAGTTGTGTTGGCAGATTCTGAGAAGGTTGGAGATCGGTGTAGAAAGAAAACTTGTAGCACACCTAAGATGGATGTGAAGAAATAAAAGAAGAACAAGGGAAATAGTGTACAAGTTGAAGATTTGGAGGATATGTATGTGAAGAACTAGTTTGGGATTTATTTGCTAAATCCTAGAAGATATTCTTCTAGTTACTAGAACATTTGTTCAAACCTGGGGTGTCTGATGCAGGAGCATCCTAGGCTTTCTTGCAATCCTACATGTTGGAGCTGAGTGCCAGTGGTTTCCAATTTTCTGTTGCTGTCAAGCTGTTTAGTGTATGCCAAGTTACTATAGCTCTAGTGGATGTCGAGTTACAATAACTCTAGTGGATGCTGAGTTACTGTAGCTCTAGTGGATGTCAATTTACTATAGCTCTAATAGATGCCGAGTTACTGTAGCTCTAGTGGATCCTGAGTTACTATAGCTCCTAGTGGATGTCGAGTTACTATAGCAATCTTGTGTTGACCGAGTGTTCCTTCATGTGCTGAGTGAACCTATTGGTGCCAAGTTTTCTAGTGGATGTCAAGTGTTCATGCATGTGCCAAGTGCCATTATTGGTCTTGGTTCTATTTGTGTCGAGTTGTCTGTGAGCTAAATTTTGGCATTTAATTTATGTATGGGTATTTAATTTATGTTGTGGCTGACTTGTGACTCGACATATATTTATGTAAGGGATTTAATTTAGTTTGTAATGAGCTCGGCCAACTTGTGGCTTAGTTGGGTATAAGTAAGGGCTTTTTTTGGAGTCTTTAGGGAGTAGTTATCATTCTAGCTTGGAGAAGGGGATGAAGTGTAGATGCAAATTTTGAAGAGCTAGGGCTATGGCTTGAGAACTAGAGGATTGCTTGGTGGACCTGAGGGTATAAGTGTGGATTTTTTTGGTGTTCTTATCTAGTTGTGTACTTGGACTAGCTAGGATTAGGTTTGTAAGTTGGATCATGTTGGATCTTGCAGAATTGATTTTGTAATTGCTGTTTGTATTTGGCCCTAATCTAGAAAGCCTTACAGCTGGGTATATTGCATATAATTAGTTATATCTATGAATAAAGAGTTTTGATTTGGTATCAGATCTTCCATTATTGTTGTTTTGTTGTATTTTTGCTATGTGGTTTTTTACCACATGTTTAGACATCTCCTTTGGGGATTCTCCTACCTTCCACTGCATCACCATCTCTCCTTATTGAGTCATAATCTAAGATCGGGTGGTTATATCACTGGGTAGTGATATCTACAATTATTTTCCCTTCTCAATCAATTTAGATGCTTGCTACTACTCTTGTTGGGTTGGTGTCACCTATTTTTCAAGTGTTTTAGTCAATGGTTCTAATGGCTTTGCGCTTGGCAATTATATAAGAGCTTGTGTAGCTTTGTGCTCTGTTGATTTCTCATGCTCATCTACTGACTTTGTTTGCTTGATCTCTACAATCTTCACTTTAGTTTGAAGTATAGGCATACAAGTAAATTATGGAAACACAATTAAAACCTTTCCTTATTTCTTGACACTTGTATCTTGAGTAACTGATGTAACCTTAGAACTATCAGTCTTTGCACTTTCAATTTTTAGATAATCTATGACTTGTAACAATACTAGATTGATGCTAGGTAGAGATGTGTCAAGCTCAACATTTTACAAGTCTTCATCTGTTAACACATTTTGATCATGTGATGATGAATTAGGAATGTCTTCTATGGTGACAACATCTTGTTTTTCACACCCTTCCATCAATTGTCTCATTTCCTCAACAAGTTTGGCAACTTCTTTTGCTTTATCTTCTTCTACTCTGACTTCTCCATCTCTTTTCTCTTCCTCTTTATCTTCTTTATTATTTGATGGATTAAGCAAATCAAATGCTTCTCTTCATACACTTAGGCTCTCTTTCTCAACTTCATGAGCTTTATTCATCAATATTTTATATGCCCTTTCTTCTAGCATGAATTTCTTCTCAAAATCTCTTAGGGCAATAGACATGTGTGTCTTTCCTAAATCTGGTATTGTCTATGCTAGAGTGGTTTTGCTGATTTGTCTCTCAGTAGATAATGCCCACTTCCACTTAACATCAACCTTTGTATACAAGTTTCTTGGAATGCTTTCTCCCAACTCTATAGGTGTACTTTTGAAGTGTATCATCATTTCTATCAAAGATTTTTCAAGTTTATCTTGATCTTCTTTATTCAAGAAATCAAAATTGATGTCTTTGAATCTTGTTAAGCTTTCTTGTTTAGTAATTGCTTGACATACCTTATCAACAATTGAGGGAGGTAGTCTCAACACAATGTGCAATTTGCTGAGATCATCAAACTAGTCTCTTTATCATTTTCTTCCTCCTCATTTACAACTAATTTTCTCTTCGGCTTCTTAGGAATGCTCTATTGGGGTGAACTAGCTTATTTTTTTTTTTTTTCCTTTACTTCCTTTTGATTTGACAACTGGGGGCCTAGGCTACCTTTGATCTCATTATGATTTTCCTTTTAGGCTCCTGAGGTGTAGCATCTTTCTACACACCTTTCTTGAGATCAACTTTAAACTTGGAGTCAATGATTATCACTTTCTTTTGCTTAGTTTTCGTAGGCTTGACAATGACTAGCTCTTTGCCTTTTCCTTCTTTGACTTTAGCTATATATCTTGATTCTTCTTCTTCTTCATCTCCTTGTCCTCAAGACTTTTTTGCTTCCTTTTCTTTTCCATCTTGGGCTCACTAGACTTCACATTCATCGGATCCTTTACTATGTCATATGTGTCGAATGGCTCAAAATTTGCATCAATATCTTTTGATAAAAAGGGTAATCACTACTACTATGACTTCATCAACATTAACCTCATAAGATGTTTCATCAAATTCTAGGTTGCACCACCTGTGCATAAACAAAGTTTGTGTCTACCATGAAATATATCTCATCAAAATATCTATCTACAATAGATTTAGGAATCCTCATTCGATTTTTCATTTTGCTTTTGAATTCCTCAAAGCAGTTGTCCATAATTGCTTCAAAATTATCTCCCAACTAAATTATTAGTTCATTTATCTATTCTATAGCTAGCTTCTGCCTATCCCATACTACTGTACCAACTATAGGAAAAGAATTATGCACATAAAATTATATACAGACTAACAAAGATCCAAACTTACACCATATGTTCTTTGTTTTTCTAATTGCTCCTAGATTCTCTGTCAGTTGTTGCAATTGCAACTCGACAAGATTATAAGTATGATACTATTTAACAATTTTGTAGCCTAGGTATATTGCAACACATGACACACTATTCAATTTGCTAGACTGGTAGAATTTGTGTGCTATCATACATACCACAAATTCAATCACAAGATCCTCAATCCCATCAATGGACATAGCTTGACCATTCCATTTTGCTTTGGTAGATTTTCAATCTCATTTTGTGGTCCACTCCTTATGCTCTTTGATCTGTCCAAGGTAGGGTATCCAATAATTCAACATATTATGGCCCTTTTAATCTTGATTGGACCTCCTTCTAGTCATACCTTCATATCATGAACATGGCTTAGGACAATCTTTATCCATTCAACCTTAAAAAATTTAGGAATACCTAGGGCACGGGTAAGCCCTTTCTCAACAATGATCTTGTATTCAACATTTAGTACTCTATTGCTACATAGCCTCTCATAAGATGCTCTAATCTTGAAATCTCCAATTTCTCCTATTTTGCACATATAATAGGATCTCACTTCCTGTACAGTCAAAACTCTGGGTGGGATTGATGACAGGGTGCTAATATCATCTTTAGTTTCCTCAAAATTTACATTGTTGCTAAAATTAGGTGGACACTGGTCATTCCTCATGATTTGAGCATTTCTCACCTTCAACATATTGCTTGTTGATGCCATTTCAATCTAGGGTTCTAAAAAAAAAACTCTTCTATGATAACTTCATAAAATAATTAACTCAACACTGAAATTAACACTTACTCACTTTATTAATTTCACCAATGCTTTACTATGATTCGCTTTCCCTTTCACTAAATTTGCCTTAATCACCTTTGTATCACTTGTGAGCTCTAAAATCACTTGGTAAATAGAAATGTATGCCCAAATTTGATAAATACCTTCGATTTTCCATTTTAGGTCTACAATAAATGTTCTCGTACTTGGTAGGTGTATGACATCTATCTCAGTCTCCATGCTTACCTACAAACACTCGATTGTCATTATCTTACTCATCCAACACTAATTCATTTAGTCAACACATCAACTCAGTTGATCACTCAGTCCATACTGCAATGCTCGGTCAATACAGACTGGATCACTGATGCTCGATATTTTATGTAGTAAATGATTCCATTTCACTTTCCTTTACTATAGATATGTTCTTGATGTATCTTTTCTTATGCAAATAAATTTTTTTAGCACATCTACATTAGGAACTAATTTAAGAATATAATTGAATATACAATTCCTACATACCTTCTTCTCTTAGTTAGTTGTGGTGTGATCACCTGGTCTATTGGATTGGGTGATCTTAGCTTTTCTTGTTCCACTGCTTCCAGCTTCCACTATTTCTTTCCATGTTTTTTTTTACCTCAACCTTTTATTTACCTTTCTCATTTTCATTGTTTGGTGTTGGTGCTTTAGTTTTATAGTTTCTACTAACATGTCCAACTTTCAAACAACTAAAACAGACTAGTTCTCCATTCAACCATTTCTTGTAATTTCCTCTGAAATGTGTCTTAATACAATTCTTTGGAATGTGCCCATATTCTCCATAATAATGACAAATGTACCATGTATTGTAATCCCAATAGTGAGTATTGCCTTTTCTTGGTACATGTGTTTGTTTTTCAGATGTCCCGTTAGATTTTTTCTTGGATGTTCACTCATGAGCTCTATGTCCATATTTTTGACAATTATAGAAATGTCCTTCAAATCTAGATGTAGTGGGTGAATCACTCTTCTTTGATATGTATTCATATGCTTGGTTTCCTACCTTCTTGCAACTAAAGCAATTACCTATGAACTTTGGTTTTGAAGTTTGCATACCATTCTTGCTTCTGCTGATGTTTGTTATGTGCCCAAGTTTTCCACAACGATTAAATATAGGTTTGGCTTTGGATTTTGTATTTCTTTATTCTTCACTCTTTAATGATTCTCCTTCTTCAATATATGAAAAATGCTTGTTGTATCTGAGTCTAGAAGTATCTCTTGTTGATCTAGGTGATCTCATTATTTCTTCAAAGTATTTGATAGCTTTACTTGGTTTGTTCATTTATTCTAGAAGTTCCTTTTTAGTCCTTATCTCATTTATTAGTTGCTCATTCTATGACCTTAAACTTGTGATCTCCACGTCCTTTCTATTTGCTTCCTAAGTAGAAATTACCAACTGATTCATCATATCCATCTGATTATTTGTAAGCTTCTGGACTTCAAATGGTCTTTCTTCAAGTTTGGTTATCAACTGTCTTTCATCTTCTTTAGCCATAATATTGTCTTCATATGCTTTAATCTTTTTCTCTATCACCTCACATAGTCTTATTGATTAGGTTTCTTGTTCTCTCTTGAGTTCTTTTACCTCTCTTCTTAGAATGTTTTTCTTCTCCAGTAATTATACTATTGCTACATTATTGTCACTAGTTTTTCCATTGTCAATTAGTCCTTCAATGGCAACTTCCTCGTATTGTGTGTCATTTTGTTGAATTTCCAACTCTTTCCTTTTTGTCAAGAATTTTCTTAACTCTTTTCTTGCTCCTTCAAGTTGTTGCAATATAATATGGATTTCAATTATTTGGTTCTCAATGACTTTTACCATTAGGTATTCTCCCATTTCCAAGATTTTATCCTCTCAAGCTGTTAGATTTCTTCCAAGAGAACTTAGCTCTAATACTAATTGTTGGAAGGATCTAATGGGAAACAAGATACTAAAAGGGGGGAGGGCAAGGGTGAATCAGAATCTTAAACATTTTCTTGCTAAACCAAATTATAGATTTCACACCTAATTCATCTCATGTCTTAGTTCTCACACTAAAACTGTAATGTTGAACAATAAATTAAGGCATCACATCCATAAAATATTTAACACATAACACAAATGATTTGGTTATCCATAAACACTTCAATGTGAAGGTAAAATTGGGGTTGAGATGAAACCCACAAATCTTCATTGTTGTGACAATAAAGTTAACCTATTAGGGTTACAATGTTTGATCATAATATATGATCTACCCTACGAGGAGTCTATCCTATTAAAATATTTAAGACTGTTAGGTCTTACCTTGTTAAAAGATTTTACACTTATAATAAAGTAAGGAATTGTTAGGAAATTTACATAGATATGTTAGGATTACTTGGTTAAGAGATTTACCTTGGCACAATCCTATTAGAAATTGATTCAATACCTGACCCTTAGTTTTCTCTATAAGCTGATTTCAGATCTCCTTTGTACAATGTCTCAATCTGATATCTTAATATGATATATCCATTCTATCCTTCACTGCTTGGATTTCTCTATCTGATCTCCTTTTAGACTTATCCTTTCTTTCTTTTTTATATCCTTGTTTGCTTCTTCACTTGTGCATTCACCCATTTGTTCACACATACGCTTCTTATTCACTCGTTGTATTCTCTTCACTAATCCTAGGGTTAGAATCCTCTTTAAATAGATGATCTATGAAAGTTTTGGATCATAATGAATAGTTAATCATTTGTCTCTTTTGTTGTTTCCCTTTTGATTTTTGGATTGGTTGATTTTCTTTCCTTGGGATCATTACCTCCTGTAAAGATGCATAAAATCCATCTTAAGTGTCTCTACAATCATTACATGTATATAGAAGTCAGCCAAAAATGGTTTGCTCAACATCTAAATATTTTGACACTCCGTCATTACTAACATTCATGATGCACTTGGCTTCTACATGCTTGATCTTTTCTATTTACTCGACAAAAATTGTCTTCTAATTTACTTGGTCTCAATTGTAATAGCTTAGCTTATATATGCGCTCGGTCTCAACTAGGGTTCTCGACAATCTCTAACTTTCTCGGCATGTAATGCAAAATAAACAAATCCTCGACCTTTACTAGATGACTCGGTCGCAATGATGACCTTTCATTCTCTCCTAGTAAATGACTAAGTGTTTGGACACTAATAGGCAACATAGACATAGAGATCAACAGGTCATGGCTTGGTGGTCTTGTTCAGACTTGGTAAATTATTCAACTTTATCTTTTGAAACAAGTCTTAGGGTACATTTTTATATTGACCTGATGGTCAAATCATTTATCTATTAGTCACTTAACACTTAGTTAGTTGGTTACATTGCTACCAAGCTCTACAGTTTCTATTGAGCTTATCATATTGCTAGTAGTATAAGCCAAGTGTTTCAATTGCTACCGAGCCAATTAGTCAGATTGTGGTTCATGTTGAGCTTCACTATATCTACCAAGCATATGAGATAGAGTATAGTGTTAACTAAGCTCTATAGTGTAAGCCAAGCTCATTAGTGAATGAAGATAGTGTTGACCAAGCCATGCAGTGTCATCTGAGTAATATACTATCTACCGAGTGCTTCAGTATTCATCGAGTCATCTAGTGCTAACTGAGTTCTTACTACTCCAAGTGATCACTATGGACTAAGCATCTACATTAATTGAGTGCCAGATCTTGTTGAGTGTTCACAAGGGTGAAAACATCACCCGAGTGGTCTTCAAAACCTGAGTTATAGTAAGTGAGCTAACTTTGTGAAGATTGTTAGAGTTTGGTATTGTAGTCAAATCCAGAAAGTAATTAAGTGGATTGGTATATATGTAATGCATTGTTTCATATCCAAAAATCAATGTGAACAAATAGAAGAAGCATGAGTGCGAATTAAAGAAGGCTACAAGTAGTTTAAGGAAAATCAGGGACTTATCTATCACAATAAGGTGATCATTTTTATTCAAAGGAATCTCATTCAGTAAATTGAGTTGCACATCATAGATCATCCATTGATTCATCCTAATAGCTACATCAATCAAATCCTTTAACAATCTGGACTTAACAGTCTCATTTCAAATCTCCTAATAGAGTGCATACTCATTGTATGTTGTAAATCCTTTGACAAGGTGGACCTAACAATCCCTATTGCTCCTAATAGGGCAGATCATCGAAAGTGATTAATTGTAAGCTTTAATAGGCTAAATTTATACTATAATAATAAAGCTTGTGGGTATCATCCCCACCCTAGTTTTACTTTCTATTCAGAAGGTTTCTGGGTTACCAAATATTGTGTCAAGTGTTACAAATGTTTTATTGCTTTCAGTATTTCATGCATGCAATTATATTAGTGAATATTTAATTGGTGAATTAAGATATAATTTTTCACCCCCCTCTCCCTAACCCCCCCCAACACTCAATCACCTAGTCTATATTACATTTCCAACATTTTCAACATCTTTAGATAGTCCAATAACTAGATGAATCAAATCCTTTGTAATTTTTTAAAATTCTTTCTCCTTCTAACTAGATGAATTGGTCATGATAACATATTATAAAATATCTAATCCATCCCTCGCTGGAAATTTTGGGTAGGTTGACCAAATGTGTTAAACCCTTCCTAGCTAGGTGCTTGGATTCCTCTTTCAATTCTCCATTCTAATCACACATTTTCATATCCTTTCAATATCTACATCACCCATTTCAATCAATTTGAAATGGATAAAGGTCATGATGTCTATAGTTGGCATCACTCGGGGAGGAATCAATGATAGGTCTATCACTTTGTCAATTTATGTTACCTTCAAAGAATATTGCTCGTACTTAGGCCTGAGCTCCCAAGTGATATCAATCAAGATAGGGTGTCAATTTTAGCTTCCATTATGTCTTTAATTAACATCACTCAAGGAAGAAGCAATGATAGGGCTTTCACTTTGTCAATTTATGTTGCCTTCAATGAGTAGAGATTGTACTCGGGCCTAGGCACCAGAGTGATATTAATCAAGATAGGGGTATCAATTTTAGCTTCCATTATGATTATGCAAATACCATACCTTCAAATTTAATTTTTCTACAACATTCATTGCTTAGATCGACTCTCACTCAACTAGGGTTTTGAACTTTCTCAATTAGATCCTTCTCAAATTCTTCACAGGTAGAAATTTATATAATAGACAAAAAGGCACTCAGATTTTGCTCAGACAGTCACTCTTTGAAAGTATAAGGTAATAATTAATAGGTTATTCTTATATTTATATGCCAAAAAATGTTCCAATCGATAGTAGTATAAATCATTAAATGGTGTTAACCAATATGATTTGCTTTACAAATAACATTCACTTACTAATAAAAGACTTCTTTACCAATATCATAGCTCATATCGATAGTCATTTCTATTAATCGATAGATAAAAAACTCCAAATGATAAATGGATGATAACTAGATTAATTAACTCATGTAACATACTAAAATTATCATAAGTGCATCTATCTATGCTAATAAATGATGTTGTTGATCAATATAAGGGACACACAAATGTGACAATTAACTTTGAAGTCCCTAAGCAAAGCTTACTTGCTTAGTTGGATGATGAATCCCTTGAACCAAAGGATGAAGGATTACCTTTTAATGTATTAATTTCCTCTTTCTTTACCAAAGATTTCTTCATATCATTTAAACGTGTTCATGGTCAACAACTATTTTCCCTTGCCTATCTTCATTGCTAGTTAATCAATATCTAGATTTGTTTACAAGATGTCCAAACTTGTGACATATATAACATACCATACTTGTTTCTCTCCAAGGTTTGGAATCACCTCTTGGATTTCTTAGTCTTCAATTCACTAACATATGTCCAAAATTTTTGTAGATAGTGTACATAGTAGAAGTGTTACATTCTTTTCTTGTAATGCTTAGCAATTTGGTTGTTTTCTTTGTCAATGGTACTCTTGATTTAAATTATTTAGCTTTATGTCCATAATGTAATGACCCAATTTTTTTCTTTTCTTTTCTACTCTACGACCACTTTCAGTTTTAACTGTAAAAGTATTATCTCATGTAAGTTTACTTACTGTAATGACTTTATGAATCTCTTTTATTCAAAGTGGATTCATTTATGTCCATAACATGGAGATCTAAATCTTTGTATGACTACTAAATACGTAAAGGGTTATTTAATATAAAATACATATTTTGGAATTAAATATTATATTATTTTAGTAAATGAATTGTTATTTACCTAGTTTGTAAAGAAAAATTTATCAACTTTTATTTTTTGCTTTAATATAGATTGAAAACTTAACTAAAAATTTACTTTAGCAACAAAAAGCACATGTAAACTTAATTCAACTCTATTGTAGTAATATATTGAACTATAATAACTCTTAAAAAAACTCATTATATATATATATATATACATAACAATGATAAATACATGCTTTCATTAAAAATTATGTCACTAACACATTTAAATAGGACTTGAAATGCTAATATGCAGATTTGGAAAAAGCCTATCAACAATTTTTTAATAATACTTTTACATAATACCTTTTATCTATAAAAAACACCCACTACAAGCCATGATTTTTCTTTATTTATCATAGGCCTTTAATACTCTTGTAACCATATTAAGATAAACTTTTACAACAATACTCCTATGAAAATTAAACTTTCTTTTAACAATACAAGAGCTTAAACCAACTTTAACAACTACAAAACTAGGGATTTTACATGCATACAACTTGTAATATCAATAGAAAATATTTTCCATGGAAGGCTCACCTCCTAGCATAAGCCTTTACAAGGCCACCTCCAATCTAGGAGAACTAGGTACCAAAAAAGTACACACATCCACAAGAAAACACTTTCAAATTTGCATATTTTCTTCTACACATTAATGCACAAAACAATTAAAAAATCATTATTTCATTACATAAACTTGCCCATCTGAAGGCTTACACAATAGGCTACAAAAAATTCCAAAGGAGGGGTGTAGGTGGACATCTCATTGAGGATAATGCCACAAAAATACCAATAGAGATAATGCCCTCACTAAGGTAACATTATCACAATACTATCACATAGCAACCCCCTAAACTCTTATGAAACCAATAAGGCCATGCTAGCAAAAACCTCCTTGTATGCCCCCCATTTGCACAGTGGCACAAGGAGCCCATAACATCCTTGTTTCATCGCTCTCCTCCTTGAGGAGAGACTCTACACTCAAGTCACCTCCCTTCACCCCCAAGGCCATCTCAACCTCCCAAGGGTGAGATGAACCTTGAAACACCCATAACAAAACCAAATCAATCAAGGAGAAAAATCACAACAACAAAGAAACTCACCACAATTTATTGCAATACCACATCTTCTTGAGTTAATAAAACACATACAATCACACCTTTCACTTACAACCTTCACTAAGAAAATAAATTACATAAGGTGAGACGATAACCAACCTTAGTCCAACTATGGCAAGGAAAGTTGTTGAAGAGCTTCCTTCCCCATCTCTCCAAAATTATCTAACTCCTAAATAATCTCCAAAATTGGAGAGTGGGAAATGACCTAGCCAACAATGGAGGAACCCAAGTTAAAAAAGCTCTACTCATTTCCTATAATCCTCTTGGTGAAAGTGTGAACTCTTATTGGCCATTCTTCCAAAACCCTTATAAGTTCTATGTTTAGCAACTAGAAAGGTGGCTTTAGAAAAGGAAAAAGGTCTTCTACAAAAAAAATGGAAGGTTGCTCAACCAAATTCATGCTTTAAAAAATTCATTTTCCTCCATCTTGGAAAACCAACTTTTGAAAGGTCTCTCAAGTTAGCTAAGTGTTATGATATGGTTAAAAATGGCCCTTACCCATAGGTATACCTAGTGGGCTTTCCAAAAGAGGCCTAACTCAATCCTAGGTGCTCATTTGACCCCACAAAATTCCATCTAAAGTTTGCATACGGGTTCCAAGAGATTTGACCCATCCTAAGTCTCTCTAACCAAGTGAGCCACATGAGAAATCTAACATCGTACAATGGTCAAGTTAGGTTTCACATGATTTCTAGGTGGACATGTCATATATAGACATCACATATGTCAAGTGACACAAAATTTACACACTACAACACAAATGACATTATCCACTTAGAAATTACACATTTACAAATACAAATAACAATTACACTCATGCAACAACATATTTATGGATAAAACACTACGACAAACAAGGTTTTGTCTCTCAATAGACACAACCTTGGCTGATTATTTCACGTAAGTTTGGTCCTATGTCTCTAAATTTAATTCCATGGACTTTCCTACACATCTCAATTCAAACATCAATAACCAAAGAAATTGCATATATATACATAAATATTAAGCAAAAATCATAACATCACTTAATTCAAATCACTAGTAAACCAATTCAATTGAATTCTATATTTTCCAATATAAAATGTATAAGATAAATGATTAACATTAAAACCAGAACCATATTACATTGACTTAATTCACCCTTTATAGAATCATCTCATATATCATGAAAATTGTATCCTTTAAACCAAATCAATCATAATGAAATTGCCAAACATACCATCATGAGATAAGCATCAAAAGATAGGGTAAACAACCATAACATCAAATATGTTCGCATAATTAAAATAATCATTCATCATATAAAAAAATTGCATCATATGATATCAATTCTTGTCATAGTATTCCAATCCATAAATCACCAATATGATCTATCAACAAAGTGAGTCTAATATGAAAATATGTGAAATGCTATGACGTGCTCAAGGTGGGGCCTTGTACCATATAATATGATTTTTATATCAATTAACCATCATGAAATCACTTAAAATATTCAATCATCATTAAGAGGTAAAGGATAATAGAATTAGGTGCATAATTCATAGAAATACTTAAGTTAACTAGTCAAGTTGCATATATAACAATGTCAACATAAGTTTGATAATCAACCATTAGGTGAAAGCACTACATTTGATGTTACCAATATAGTTAGAGTCATAAAAAGTAGCATCATCTACTATTCTTATCATGGAAACACTTCTTATTCTAATTCAATTTCATCTACAACTCCTAATAGTTATCTCAAAGGTAGATGTTGAATCTTTCTACACTACTAGCCATCCATAAATTTTGATAAGCATGAAGTGTCACAAAGGCCTCAACATAGGTCTTGGTCTAATATTACACATCAAGCCTTTTCTCAATAAGTCTAAACACATCCACCTAATAGATAAAGATGAAACTCTATATCAGTCCCAAATAGGTTCCCCTAATTAATCAGTCAATGAAGGATATAGTTATACCCTTTTTAACTTAGGGTTTGCAACTATGGAATTTCGTGACTAAGATAAATTAACATTAGTCTTCCATTGGAATAAGTCTATCATATTATTAAAGTGAAGTTTACTCAAATCATTTTTCTCTCTACCATTGAAAAGGTGTTATGTCAGTAGGGACTTTATTAATATTTGACCTACTCTATATTTTAATTCTAAATAGCCCAAATTACTAGTTATAGGATTGCATCTACTAAAAAAATATTCCACATCTCATCTTGCACACTAAATCTTGCAATCCCTCTAACAAAGGCACACTCATAAAATTAGGGTTTTATGAAGTGCATATGAGGAGGGATCTTACACATAATGATTGCATGTGTAACAATATCCAACAAAACTTCCTCCTGATGATCTTCTACTTGTTCTTGATCTACATTTAGAGGCTTGATGTCTAAACTTGTTTTAATTGTAGCAATGTCCATTAAATGGTGTACCTCTTTGAACATTAATTATGCTTCTACACATATTTGATGTATGGCTACGCTTTCCACTTGTTATAACAAGTAAGTTTAGTAGGTTTCTTACCTCGTATGTTGATAGGTTCTTTAGGTGTTTGTGATAGATGCTCGACTCCAAATTTGGATGATTCTCCAACTTCAAATTCATTATCACCAATATATTCTAGGCTAATTGTGTCTTTAGGCCTTCTTTGATTCTTTAGTTGTTTAACAATTTTGTGCATGCTTTATTCAAACCTTGTGAGTCTTTCATTGACTTCCTTTTTAGTTTTTAGGTTACTCTTCAATTGTCCAACCTCTTATCTAACATTCTTATATTCAACATGTATCTACATGTTATCATTGCCTATTTCACTTAACTTCTTATTCAAAGTGTGACTCTCTATTCTAGCTTTTGTATGGTTGCATCCTTGTCTTTAATAGTTTGTTGAGCATTTTTTTCTTAGTTTCCAATATTATTTTATCGTCTTCTGTTGTTATCATTCTTTCAAGTACTTCACTCATTATTAGGGCTTGAATTGTTCCCTTTTCATTTTGGTCATTTGTTCTTCCAGAGCATTATTATTTTCTATTAGATTTACAATTGATGCATTAGCTTCTTCTGAATTGATACTTTCCTCTAATAGTTATTCAATGCTATCTAAGGTTGTCTTTAGTTTCTCTGACAATTCCTTTCTTTTGGAAAATAAGACCTTCAACTTGTCTTTTAGATCTTGTATATGTTCATTTCCTACTTTCAAAGCATCTTCCAATTGTCTCTCTTTCCTAGTCCTTTCCATCTTCCTAGATATATTGCCAAGTTGCTAAAATTCCTTCTAGAGAACCAATGTTATGATACAAATTATTGGAAATATAGTTACTAGGGGGTGAGGGGTGGGATCAATAATTCAAATCAATTCACATATTTTAAATTATAACCATGATCATAAGTTGATCTCTATTAACTTGTGTCTTGCAACAATATAAACCAATTTACCTATTTGTTGAAATAAAATAAATAAAGTAATTAACCATAATAAATCATGCATGCATAAATAACTCCATTATTTTTGGTCTCGCATAAACCCTTGGTGAGAGGGGAAAACAACATTGGGGATTTTAACGCTTCACTTGGGAACCCAAGAGAAATTAATGTAAATAGTTACAAAGTTTATTGAGTAATTTTTTTCCCCTAAAAGTTTATGCAACATCAAGGTAACAATACAGAAGAAATGTACACATACACATCAATTAAACAAAAGAAAAAACAACCAAATCCAAAATAAAATAATAGATGAAAAGATAAACTCATAGGTTTGGATAGGGTAGGCAGTCAAATACGTGTCCTCCTTTTTAGGACAATAATTAGGATTTGGATGGGATTGAGCCTAAACATTATCTCCCCATTCTTACCATTAATTTATTGCAATAAAGATAACTTACCCTGACAATTGAGAGAAGTCAATGCTTGACACCTTTAAACCTACATAAAAGATGGACATGTACATGTGCATATATCTACACCAAGCAAGCAATGGAAGGGAGTGGTACATCATGTAGATCACGACTCATAGGTGACTATGACTCCCTCCCTTAGCCACATAAACTACATCAAATAGAAATGTAAAGAAAACACACACAACCTACACATGTGAGTATCGGGTGAATACCATAAATCGATCATGAGTATATATAGAATCATATTCTAGCATAAACAACTCATCATCATGAAAATACAATAATCATCATTCAAAGACACATCATATGATACCATCATGAAAGTAATTAGATTTACTAACTAAGAGAAATTAAAGCATCATCAATATGAAAGTAATCATAATCATTGAATAGCACATGAAATGTATGAACTATATGATCACCCCTAATATAATATCCAAACACGAAGTAGTGTCATATTATTGTAAATAAATTATGTTTGAAACTAACACATGCATGAAAATATGCCTAAAAGAGCTTAACAATGTCATGCCCAAAATATTGAGCCAAAACACACCAATTTTTTTTAAAATAATACAATAATAATTAAATCCATTTTCTTTTTAAAAGTTAATCACACTACTAAGTTCGATATGTTTATTTGAACATGTTAATGTATAGGCATAATGAGAAACATGTAAGCGATCTCCTATCGATGTCCTATCTTTTCCATATTAGTTTATGATTAGTGAGAAGAAAAAAGGTCGCTAAAACTGAGCATGCATTATTAAATTGATTCAACCATTTTTTTTGTTATTACTCTAATTTTTTTGAAATCACGATCATAGAATTTACTGTCTAAAATAACACATAGCATAAAATTAACTAACTTTATTAGACAACATATTAACCAATAATGTTACTACTTTCCTTAAACATAAAACTTTACTAAATAATACAATCATCTAACATTCAGAAACTATATTTATTAAATTTTTCATAAGCAAAACATCCTTTCAATCCAAAACTATAATTAAATAATCAATATAGTTGACTAAAACATAAAACTACATTTCTAACATTAATTTACGCCAAACGTATCATCTTGTACTTACCACATAGCTAATTCAAAAAGAATAATATAAAATGCTATTACCATAACTTCAGTTAAACTACAAGATAAGTGGTACAACTAATTTTAATAATATTTAACTATATTTAAAATTTAATTGTACCAACATCCATTTTAACACAATACTAACTACCTTTATCTAATGCTAAAATAAATTCATTTAATTATAACAAATCTTAATTTTACTAAATTTACATTGTATCTCTATTAACATAACTTTTAACATACTAACTAATTATCGAACATCTAATTGCTAATTTTAACTACATTAACAATATAATTTAAAACGAACATACATTAATCTTTTAACAACTCACTTCTAACTTTACTATCTAACACTAAATATCTTAACACAAACTCTTAACAACTTTTAGCTTTCTAATAGAACTAATTATAACTTGGCACTAAACCATTCTAACTAAATTATACTAATTTCGAATTAAAACACATTTAAATTGAAACTAATAAATATGTAAGGAAAAACTACAACTAACCCATACTAAGTAACTTATATAAAGTTAAAGCTAACTACTTTAATAAATCTAATAACAAAACCCTAAAACTAATCTAATCATAAAACTCACTAAGCCTTTATTAATACAAAGAAAACTATGATAACAATAGCTACATTTAATTTAAAAAGAAATTCTAATCAACCATTGCTAACTACATTTAGTTAAAACTATTAAAAAAAAATTCTAAATTAATACTTAAACTAAATACTATAATAATTTAATTAACTTATTAACAAAATCCTAAAAATACTAACAGTAAGTATAAGCCATATTTAATATACTAATTAAAAAAAACTTCAACTTCAACTATAACCTACACTAACTGCACCTAACCTCCTAACTGCCCTCAAATATCCCTTACCCTCACGTGGCTCAAGGCCAAATCTTGCCACACTGCCCAAGACTCAGGAAAAAAATGTAGCCCAAGCAGTTGTATGCCTGGCCAAAAAAAAGGACAAGAAGAATGCAAGGTGAAAAGAGATAAAGTCTTGTTTCCAACCTGCACTTTACCTTCATCCCATTTGTTGGACAATTAACATGTGTCAAGACATGCTGATGAGGCAGCCTGCACTATGCTAAGGCCTTGTCAGTAAAGCAACTTTCTACTCCACCTTCTTAAGACTACGTACAACACCAGATCCCATGGAGAATTCAATGTGGAGTGGGGAAATAAAGTTAATGATGATTTCCCCTAAATGATGTTTGACTATGAAACCAAAGCTTGTCTCCCTTAATAAAGCTCGATAGGCAAGGGTGGTTAAGATGTGACTTAACCCCTATATAATAATGTGCATTCCCTTTTTTTGATTAAAATTATATTTATATATATTTTTCAACAACAAGGACTTGATACCAATTAATGCCCATTCGCCTTCCTTGGCAAAAATAATATAAATATATTTTCTTTGGGCTATGTCATGAATTCCTTCAATAACTATGACTATGACTTATGCTTTTTAAATTGAAATACATACATACATACATACATACATACATACATACATACATACATACATACATACATACATACATACATACATACATACATACATACATACATACATACATACATACATACATATATATATATATATATATATATATATATATATATATATATATATATATATATATATATATATATATATATATATTATAGAGAATCTTTGCAAAGGATATTCTCTGTATCCAAAGAGGAGATTAAAGTTTTTCCATACAAATTCCAGAGAGTGTTTTTGCTCCTAGGGATGCACATTTTGTTTTTGAAGCCAATTTTTTTTCTAAATGTTGATGTATTTTTCTTGCTATAATTTTTTTTGTTATACTAGGAGGGATATTCATTCCTAGTGACAACATAGATTTCTTTTAACAAGCATATAATACAAGGATGAGAATAAGATTATTCTTTTTATAACTTACGTTTTATAATTCATCATACAATAAGGGTATATGAACCTTTCATTTAGAAATCAAGGAGATGCATAATTCTTAATCAAATTTGATTTTGTCAATTAAATAATTTAACAAGGAGAGAGATAACTTTGTTGTCCACAATGTAGGATTTTCATTGCCTCTTAATACATAAAACATCGAATTGAAACTTCAACATATCAAATTACTTTTCCTTAACATAATTGAAAACTTGAGATTTATAATTTGAAGACATTATCTATTAATCTATTTTCTCCCATACATATTCATAAATTGAAATCACATAAGAACAATGCAAGGAGGTTTTCACAATCTTTTTCTTTCTCTATTATTCATCCTGGTTCAAGGCTCCATCGAGAAAGAACCAGTAAGAAAATTTGACGTCTTTGCCAATACATCAAAATTTAAAATACATTTTACATAATATTACAATTCAATTGGATCCTCTTCTAGGTCCTTCACAAGTGCTTTCTTCCAATACCTTAATACCTCAAGAAAAAAAAGGAGAAGATAAGAGCTGACCCCGGGTGCAACATCACAACATCAAGAACAAATCAAGCATACACCCCAACTCAGTTTTACACAATAGGTCCAAACATAGAACCTGACTAGGAGGGAGGTGGATTTTCTCAATGGAAGATGTCAGTCGCCATACCATAACATAGCCCTTTTGAGGCTAAATCTTTAAGAACTTCCGTTCTTCTACAAGGCCCTTTTGAGGCTATTACCACAAGGATTTTCATTCCTTTCCATATCAAGAATTCACAATATCAACAAGGTATGTGATGACAAGTAGGGGCCCATACACCCTACCCTCTTTCCCTCCTCTCACCATGAGAGGAGACTTTACACCATTGAGGTCTAACTAAGGCCCTTCCCCTGTACGTGGCCACCCTTCCCCCGTACGTGGCCACTTCTTCCCTATCCAAGGGTGAGTAATGCCAAAACAATCTCCATGAAATCCTCTCAAAACAAAACATCAAGACAAGCATAAGAACAACATCAAAAGAAAAAAAAGTTAAGATCCCTCCCAATCAACCCCAACAGACAAGAAAGCAATACAAAAACAACACAATGCCTTATGCATGATTCAAGAAAGATTCAAGCATGAACAAATGAAGAAAACAATTCAAAGGAGTGAAGAACTCCTACCTTCACCAAAAGAGTTATGGCAAAAATGGTGGGTTGAGAAGAGCTTTTCCTTTTCTTCCTTCAATCTTCAAACTTTCTCCAAATCTAGAAATTGGGTAACAACCCCAAAACTACTCCCAAAATGCCTCTATGTATGATCCCTAACTCAACTAGACTTCAAGTAACTCAAGATGGAGTTTGAGTCACCAAGTCATGTAGGATACAACCAATTTTTGCAATCAACCAAAAGCAGGGTTTTTGAGTGACCCTAAAAGTCAACCAAAGAGGCTAAGGGGGTGAAAAGTACTCCCAACCCATACCCTTACCTCTAGGGCACTTAAATTTAATGTTTTTAAGCCTTAAAGACTTAATAGGAAACAAACAAAGGCTAGGGGAATAGTAAGACCAATTAACAACCTTCAAAGGAAAACAATGCAAGGATAGCACAAATTAACAAGGGTTTTAGTTCTGTCTTTTCATTAGATTTCCCAGCTAAATATCCTGCACACTCATTGCACACATCAGTAGGTTCAAGAAATCACATGCATTATGTAATTTACGTATCAAAATAAATAAATAAATTAAAACATCCATTTTTCTAATAATCAATTGTTTATCTAATTCTACTCATATTTTCGATTGTTAAAATTGCATAATCAAGTGTTAGTTTTGCATTCATTTACTTCATCATCATAAATGTTAATAAAGCATTAAATGAAAAAATCAAATATATGAAAGTAAAGCATCACACATCATAAAATAGCATAATAATGTTCAGTGCACCAAATAATGTTTTGACATATCGAGTCATGAGTATCAAAATAATAATGCATCATCAATGCTAGGATGGGTCGGGGTGAGGCCTCACAAACAATAAGAAAAAAAATTTAAACTAAGGGTGGGTACTATAGAAATGACACCTACAACTCTTCAGTGCAATAGAAAAGTATTCTGGGTTGAGAACTATAAGTATCACCTTCTAAGTAACTTACTCTATGAAAAGTGATTGATACACTATTAAGTGTATTTATGTCCTATTAAAGATTACCTTGCTAAGGGGTTTTATTCCATTATTATAATGTTCACTCTATTAAGGGATTTACAAACAAGTCCTACTAAGAGCTTAGATAAGTCATGTTAAGAACTACCTCATTAAAGGATTTTACAAACACTTGTTAAAACTATTAGAAAAACAACAAGGTAGAAGTGACCTATAATTTCCTTCTCCAAAACCTGTGCAAATCCTGTATGCTCTGTCTCTACTCATTCTTCCTTTCTATAGAATTTTTGTGATGGACTTTGTGATCGCTCTTTAATTATGAATCAATTACTCATTTAGTCATTCCCCTTTCATGAGTTATTCTTATTGATGCTCGTCTCCTTTTAATCTCTTCTTACCTTTGCATGAAAAACCTAATTAGGGTTTTGGAATCTTTTATAGCTTCCTTAGGAATCCATCTCATTCTTGAACTTTCAAAATCTTCGACTACATCATTTGTATCTAAGTTTTATTTTCATTCTTGAGGTGGAAGATAACTTTATTTTCATTCGTCAAAACTTTCTTGAATAGTTCACTAGATCTAATTACAAATCTCCATAAATCATTTGGTTGAGCTCTTTGATCTATGTAGATTAATTATTATTTCATCTAGATTCAATGAATCATACTTCATCATGATCTTGTATCCAATTAATCAAAATTACTTGTATTTTACTTGTTCTATTGATTATTTGGTTGGCTAGTTAACATGTTCACCTCTTTTCCTATTTATTGATTGTAAAATCTTTCCTTTGTGCCAATTACCCTTCCCTTACCTATTTGTGCACCAATAATACTTAACTTATTCGTTATGTTTATTGATTGGATTTTCATTTTATTTGTTTATCCTATTTGTTGATAGAGTGTAGTTTACCTGTTTACTTCCTTTTACCAATAAGGTATAATAGTTAACCTATTGCATGTACCTATTCACCTATTGGTCTACCTCCATAATAATGACTTCACCTGTGCAATGGCTTTTTAGCAATGAAAACCATAACTTTAAAATCATTTTCAATAGCCTTATAATAATTTTCCAATCAACAATATTGTCTTTCACCAAGAGCTTCCCAACCCTCCCAAGTGTCTTGCCAAAAGTCTAGTTTGTTCCCCCTCTTCACATTCCAACTCTAAGTGTTGTGATATGGAATTATATTTTTTCACTCCCATATAAAACACCATATTGTCAAGTCATCGTTGGCTATTGTGATTGTTAGAATCCTATTTGGATCACATGAGTGCAAGTATTTTCTTTGAAGTAATATGCACCATATCTTTTCAAGAGAATTTACCATTTTCAAACCAACTTAGTATCCAACAATAGGTTTAGGACACCCGTACACCAGACTTTTTTATTTATTAAAAAAATCTTGTTTTATCAAAGGAATGCGATGAGCATCAATTGATCCTTCCCAAATAAACCATTTTATAATTATTTAAATTTTAGATGTTGGATTGTTGGTTAATTTAAGACATAACATGTAAAATATGGGTAGTGCACATAGGAAAAATTTCAACATTATCATCCTTCTAAAGTGAGCTGTCTACCTCTCCATAAGGAGGTACCAACTCAACATTTAGTTATCACTTCATCCTATCTAAAAGTTCTAATCACCATTTTCAACAATGTGGTCTTGAGATAACATGGTGGAGTCTTATTGAAAAATAAAGAATGGCTACTAACCTTCTTTATCATACTTTCCTTACATCAAATAAATATATGTTTATTTTCTCCTTATTAACTTCCTACTAGAATGGAGACTGTACAAGCCCAACACACCATTAATCACCAAAGCCTCTCTTTGGCAAGTTATTCCAAAGAGAATTGTATCACCTGTGAATTGAACATGGGACAACATATCTATATTCCTATTCATTTGTACTTCAAATCATAATCCCTCTAAACACCTCTTCTTTATTAAAATTTTAAGAGTATCAACCAAAATTTCAAAGAGGAATGGAGAAATTGGGTCTCCTTGACACAACCCACGAGATGACTCAAAGAAAAATGCACAAACCATTGTTAACATTAATGGAGAAATGAGCACTAGAAATTCATAAATAATTTTTTTCTATCCAAACTTTACAAAACCCAAACCTTTTCGTTACAAGACTAAGGAGATGCCACCTTACTTTATCGTAGGTCTTTCTTATGTTGAGATTTATCATCATACTAATTTGATTAGAAGTTTAGATTTAGTGGATTGCTTCATTGACCAATATGATGTTGTCAATGATCTCACACCCATGAAAAAAACTACTCTTCTTCTCACTAACCATCTTTCCAAGAACTATTTTCAATCTATTAGCCATGGATTTTGAGATCACCTTGTAAATTGTGTTGCAAAGGTAAATTGAATGATAATCACCAAAGGTCAAATAATCATCCTTTTGAGGGGATCAATGAGATAACTATGTTATTGAAGCCTCTCACAAAATAGCCTTTTGATTTGAACTATTCGACCATGTCCCATGCATCATCTTCTACAAAATGTAAACATTTATGGAAGACGAGGACAAATAAACCATTTGATCTAGGCACTTTATCTAGATGCAGACCAAAAAAAAACACTTTTATATCTTTTGAGAATGGTGCCAAAAGTTGAGAGTCATCTTCATATGATATACATGGGGGATATTGTCCAATATTATAGCAGAGTCTAAGACATCTAAACCACCAACATGGGCCAATAGCTCAATAAAGTTGCACACTGTCATTTGTTTCATATCTTCTAGATTTGAAACTGTTGTTCCATTATCCTCAATGATGTGACATATTATGTTATGCATTCTTCTAGCTTTTATAGATTTGTGAAAGAAGCTTGTATTCCTATTACTAGCAACAAGCCATGATTCTCTTTCCTTGGCCTTCCATAATTCCCCCTCCCTTGTCAACATCTTTGTATGCTTTTCTTGCAACCTTGTTTCTTCTTCAAAACCTTACTAAAATATCTAAAATCAAATTAATTTATCATTGAGGTCAATAAGGTCCTCCTCCATGCGAGCTTTTTATATAAATATATTTTTGAAGGATACTTTTCTCCATTCCTATACATTTAGTTTAATGTATGCCACCTTCTTGCTGAAAAAAAAGCTCCTCTCTTGGAGGAATTTCATAATGGAAGCACCTTTAGTAGATGCATATACTCCTCATTAAAGCTATTCCCCATTTTAATTAATTTGTAATTGCTTTAATGTGGGGGTATGCACTCCACTCAGATTTTACACTCATGCACTTTGTTTGATGATTACATACATTTTTGGACCCCATCTGGGATTACTTCTGATCCTTTAAGGCACAATTCACACACTTTGGATTCTTTCTTGGATTTCTAACAATCCTTCAAGGCATGATCCCTGCATTTGTATGTTTTGATCCCCTAAGAACACATAAATCCTTATGTCTAGATTATTTTTTGTTGGATTCCCCTTTTAGAGGAAAACACTTAAGGATAGGCACTTTATGGGATGACTAGAATGCCACACAAACCTTCTAGACTATAAATTCCATCTCTTATTGTAACATGCCTTTTTGTGTGATACACAATAAGACGAGCATTCTTCCAAGGTCGAGGTAATTACACCCGTATTTTGTTTTGTTTTTTTTTTTTTTCTAGCAATATTTCTCGTGTCATGATTTTGAACTCAACGAGGACTCAATTTTATTGGGGGCTTGATTGTTTTGATAAGATCATGTTAAACATTTGATCTACTTTACTATGAGTTTGAGTTTGGATCATACTCCCGCTAAAGTGGGGGATAAATGTATTGCCTTAAAGTTAACACCCATTAATTTGGAAGATTTAATGACTTCTTAGGCCTCATTTTAGTAATCTTCTAGAAAATGGATGCATTTATGCTCTAATGCTACCTTTTTTTGAGTTTATACCCATTTATGATTATTATTTTTCCACCCCTAATATCTTGGAGGGCATCCAAATGATGAAAACCCCTTGGGTAATGGTTGAGGTCATCCCTTACCCCAAGTAAGGGTTAATATCATTCCTTACCCAAGAATTTTTTCCTTAGATCCTGAGCTTATTTTGAGGTTTTCAATATTTTTCTACTCGAATGTAGGTGACCTATTTTGAATTTAATCCTAAAATCAATATAAAATGGGGGTTACCCACTTCATTTGATCAATGCACAAGTTCTAAGACCAATCAATATTTTTATGATAAATTATACATTCAAGCCATCATTCACAACCAATATTTCAAGGTGCATTCAAGGAGTTAAATCCAAGAAATAATGAATTCATTTAAGAACCTCATTTATTGTTACTAATCATGAATTTCCTTCTATAGATATAGCTTATTTCTTTGTAGGAGATACTAGTGGAGTTGGCCATCAAGGAAGGAGATCCCATTCATCAAAATTACACAAGCATTCAAGAATTCAAGAGCATACTCACATCCATGGATTTATGATTTTCACTTGTAGATCTATTGCATTTGTGAAGACATCCTACAATCTATATCAGTCATATAAACACCTAAACATCTTTGTGTATAAAGGATACAAATCCATCCATAAAGGTTTGAAAAGTAAGGTGAATATTAACATTTGTCTTACTTTTATATGATTTCTCATTTCAAGATTAATTCATCAATGGGAGATAGGAAAAGGTAACCTCCTAACTCCTATTAAATTTCATTTTTCTTGCATACAAGTATAGATTTGGAGGTTTATGGAGTGATGAATTTGAAATATGAATCTAGGGTTACTAGTTTTTGTTGGAGTTTTAAATTTATAGGTTTTTAGGGCAAATAGGCTCAAAGGAAACCTTAGCCCTTACCAAGTCATCCCTTAACTTAGGTTATACCTTACCTCTAGGTTGACCCTTATCTAGAACCTCTAGACTTTTAGAATTCAAAGATGCCAATCTCCTAGTTCTAGATCCTACATAGTTTTTGTTTCTATTATAGTTTGATACCTAGTTTTCATATATGAAGTGGTGTCCTCTACTATCTTGAAAGGTGAGTTTGATTATTCATTTTTCATTTAATATCACTTACTTTTATGTATCATATGTAATGTTTTCATGTGTGTAGCTATCATATGTTCTTCTAAATTACTTGCATTTCAATATGTTAATCTACTTGCATTAAGTCAATTCTTTATAGACATAGTCAAATGAAATCAATACATTAACGATAAAGGGAAAGATCAACCAATAAAAAGAGATCCTTTGAGTGTACTCATTTGAGAGGACTTGGATTTAGCTTTGGAACTCCTTACATCCATTTGGGGTTGTGCTAATCTAATTTGGACCATTTGAAAGGTTAATGCTTTGGAGGTACATCTAAAGTTGAAAGATCACTATACACATTATCATACATATCAACGTGTCCCTCAATTTTTATGTTACCATTTATATGATCTCTCTCTCTCATGCATTGAAATATAAGTTAGTTATTCTCATAGCTTGTGCAAGATAAATGCAATTTTCTATGATAAGAAAAACTATCTTTTATACAAAAACATGCATAAACGACTACATGTGTTTTCACGTATTTGAGTACTTGCATGAAACTATCAAATAATTTTATAATTCTTTGTAAGTAGTTGTATGTAAATTTAAAGAGGATAAACATTATTAGTTAAATATGCTGTAGTGAAGTTTAGGTGATGGGGTTTACGAGGATAATTTTTCCAAAACCAAAATCTTTCTCCAGTCCTTGGGAGCCTTAGGAATGAGTAGCTTATAAAAAGAATTGATACTATTTTGTAGCATGGTAGAAAATGAGTTGGCAAGTGTGTAAAGTGGGTGAATATCCTACACACATAAATTTATTTGAATGAGCAATTTAATTTAATAAAATAAAATTAAACCTCTTTTTGTATTGTGATCTTCATAACTCAAACCAATTTTCTCTAAATACTAGGCATTCACACCCCAAAAATAATAGCCCAAAAATAAATACTTATTCTGGGGGTCTAAAAATCATACCTCAAAAAGAAATTATTTTTCAATCTGAAATCATTAAGATACACTGAGAATGTATCTTATATGGTCTCTTTTTCAAAGCTTGGACCTATCATTGACAAAGAGGAATTCAAACCAAGTAAGGTCACTTGTTAACAACCTTTTAAGATTCCCACGAGGTAAATTAGCAAATTGAAAAGTTATTGAATATGTTTTTGTAGTAATTTCAAATATGATTCAAAACTAAGAAAGAGGCCACATGAATGAGAAGGATTTCGTGAAACATTTCAACCTATTATATTTTTAGAAGAAAGAAACTAAATTCTAAAGGAACATGGTCTTCCAAGGAGAACAAATGAGCTCCTGGTGACTTTTAGACTTTAGAAAATATCTTACTTATCCCATTTAAAACTTTTTTTAATTGCTTATTAAAAAAAACAAGGTTTGGTGACACCGCCTTAAAATAATTGACTACAAAATTGCATGTAAAACTTCACACTAAAATAAGAACAACTAAATGTGTCAAATTTGATTGGAGAGAAAGTCATCTAGATATCATATTATGCCTCTTGTGAATTTGTAGCTAGTTCTAGATAGCATTTTATGAATTTTTAAACAAATTCAAGTTAATATAAATTGCCTCAATTATCTTCTTACTAGCTATGTCTGAATAGTTATCAATTAAAAGAATATGTATCTTCTTACTTACTCACCATGTCCGATGATATATTAAATATAGGAAACTTATAATTTGAAGTAAATGTTACAGCACAGTCCCACTCTATTTCACCCTTCTTGATCCTAGATTGCATGTTTTTAATAAAGGCATCCTCCTAGTTATTATAGTGGATTGGTTGTAATAAATAGGTGGTTATAGTTTTTTCCTTCTATAAATTCTCCAAAAAATTTCGAGAAAGTGGTTGGTCAATATAATTGTGTACTTTGTATTTTACTCTTCATGCATTTGAATGAAGATTAAGTTTAGTTATTCTTGTTACCAACATGAATGCATAATGTTAATATGAATGTTTATTATAATATTCTAGTTACTTGTTAATAATACCCATCTAAGGGGGTCCACTTGGTGAGGATTTTTATCTATTTTCTTTCTATAGGTTAATCTTTAGATATTTGCATTCTGTTTCTGGTAGTTATAGTTGTTTACTGTTCTTGGAGTTGTAGAATTATAACTTTATGATTTATCATGTAGTCAAGGAAGAACAAAGTAGTTAACATTATTAAGAGAAGTTAATGTTTCAAAATGAGTATTAGTTGGGCTTATTTCTAGATGATTGTAGCTAAGGTATATAAATTCTATATTTCATTTATGTTGTTAAGTTAAACATTTCAATTGTTCAAAGTTAGTATTTTATAGCCCTAAAAGCTCTTAGTACACAAATAATATTGTTCCATTTCAAGTAAAACATCCATAAATTGATAAAATAAATGAGCTTTAACAATGGAATTTGATAGCTACTTGTTTAAGACATCATGTCTCTAAGTTAATGTATCATGCTCATTTTTTTGTCCATTGTTTGAGTTCCACGATATTCATGATATTCATCAAACTAGCTCAACTTTAATTTTTCTATCACTAAAAATGCAATTGAAGATGAAAGTCAAATTAATCCTACTCCTTTATTAGAAAAGTAAAATTGATTTTGATTTTAATGATTTTGTCTTAAAAGGAAATGGGTATCTTGAAAGACCAATGCCTACTCGATTGGTCATAAAATAAAATAATTGGACTTAAAGTTTGGATAGGATAGATAAGTACACTGCTAAATTTTTGTTGAATGATCATGTCCAATTTCAAACATATTCACGTTTTAGTTTTTTGAAATTGCCAAAAACATTACAAACTCAATTTTAGAGGCTTTAGAGGATCCAAAAAGGGATCAAAATTTAGGAAAATAATATAGCAATTGACTAGGTGATAACGCATATCACAATCTTTTTGACACTTAAATGATTCATCAATTAAACACCTAGTTTGGAAGTTATGGCCTCTAAAAGTTGGGTCTCTTAATATAGGAAATGTAAAAACATGTTGATCACATAAATGAGTAGTAAAAGGGAGTTACACATATTGGTTTGTGTGTTGAGATATTATAGGTCATATTTTATTGGAGCTAATATGGTCATCATTTTTTATGAGGTTTTTACCTCATGTTTTTGTGATATCATTTGATGGTTTCATATATTAGGCATGTCGGACATAGAGTGTGTGTGTAAGATCCTTATGGCTATTTAGTTACCTTCAAATCCCTGGTTGTTGATATTGTAATTCATTGTTGATTTACCAAATAATATGTTGGGTGGATTTTTGGGCATGGGCCTCTTGTCCTGAAAGGGATTTTCCCACATAAATCATTGTGTTGTGGTATGCACAATATTTATGTGAAGTTTTTGTAATTTTTGTAAAGATCTAAGAAATGTTTTACATTACTCTTTCCTCAAGGTTGGTGTAGGATATTATTTCACTACTTCATTACAACATCCAAGTCTCTTAACACTCAAGGATAATATTTTGTGAAGAATATCATTAATTATAATACCTATCAACCTATCATATTCTCATATCAAAAATCCCTTGTAAACTTTGTAAGAGGGCTGACCTTTGCTTGATTTTAAAGTCTAAGAAAGATAATAATCTAGATTTGTCATCAAGGACATATCTTATTTTTAGCTCATGCAACACATTATCAAATCATGCCACAAATTTATAGAGTTCTTTATCTATCATTTGTATCCTTTGGAATAGCTTTTATTGTTCTAAAAACTATCCATTTTAATTCTTCACAATAAGGTAGTAAATTTCTTAAAGATTAGATTTAGGTAACCATTTTTGTGTATGGGTTATAGACAAAAATAAAAGTAATATTCTAAAAATATAGCGATGCATTCCTCATGCATTTTAGAACCCTCTCAATCTACCACCTTTCCTATTCCAGCCAATTTGATTCTATTTTTATATCCACATCTTTCATTGTGACTTGTTTGTAAGTATTCTTAGTGTAGCGAGCCAAACAATCTTAGGGTTTTTCCATTACCTTAGTCACAAAAAAGTTGTTTTGGAGCTTAATTAGACTTAGAGGTTAATTTCCCCCCACTTTATTCACCACGATTCCCCCCCATCTTTTACTACAGGGGTTTGGGGGCAGTGCCCCCAAGATGGTGTCAAGGGACAATGCCCCTTGTGGGGTCTTGGGGAAGAGCCCTAAGTGCGCTCCTTGTCATATTATAGGGTAGGGTTGAAGGGATATTGTAAAAGGATTTGGCTGCAAATTTTCTATTTGACAACTTATTCTAGCCTATAAGTAGGAAAAAAAACTTGCATAAAATGGCTTAGGGTTAGGGATTTTACCATGCACGACGAGATTGTAGATTCTTATGATGGTATTGAGTTGTAAGGGATTACAAATTGTAATAAGGTTGTAATCACTGAATAATGAGAATATTGGACTCGCTTTTGGTGGACATAGCCTAGGGATTGGGTGAATCATGTTAAATCTTTGTGTCTCATATTCTCTTCTATGTGGTTTATTATTTTTTGATATTGGTTATACTTGCATGTAATTGTTATTTTTATCTCTTTAATCCTAACAAGTGGTATCAGAGAAAAGTTGTTTCAATTATCCTCTACATGTAGGTGATGAAGGGTGCTCCCCTTAATACCATAAACACATAAAATAAACAAAAGAATAACAATAATTTGTGAGAATAAAATATGGGCTTCTTATTATTGCCACAAATGCAAAATTACATAATTTAGGATTACAAAATGCTAACCCACATGGGCACCTTCATTATAGTAATCTACAAGACAAAGCTGCGAACTATCACTTAGAGTTGTCCTAGACAATGTTCAAACATTTCCTAAATAGGCAATTTTATGTTGCTCAGGAAGGTTCTAGACACTTAAACTTAATACCTAGGGCCAACAGACCCTAACAATACATATAAAGTCAAAAAAATACATTTTTGACATTATTTTGGAAGTTTTGGTCGGCCCTACTTCGGAAGGCCATAACTCTCAAATCATTGCTCCAATTGACTATTATAACCACTTTTGAAATCCTGAGCTTTTGATCTACAAGCTCAAATTAGTGCAAGCACCCATCCATTGAGATTTCAGACCTCATCCAGGCATCCTTAGACCTTCAATGGTGAGCCTAAAGTTTTTATAGCAAAATTGTACACCAAAAATCCACAATAAATCCATGAATACTCATGATATGGCACTGAGTCTCAACTAGTAGACTGATATATCCAAGATGAACATCCACCTTTGAAATTAGGAAATTCCAAGATCGTATGACTGACTTATTAAGTAGCAAGCCTCTACAAACAACAACTCTGCATTAAGATAACCCTAATTCAAACAACTAAAATAAAATATTTTTGGTTGATGAAAGATTACTCTTACACCCAAGATGCTCTTGCATTAGTGTCAAAAATGTGTTCTTTAGTATTCACATATTCTAGCTTTATTTCTTTGTCTTGAACCAATTCACTCAAGTAGTGATACTTGATAGCAATGTCATCTATCTTAGTGCATCACTAGATTCTTTGAAATGTTGATAGCACTTGTGTTATCACAATAGATAACCACTGGACCTGTAATTTCTTCTTTCATACCTTTCAACAATTGTTTGATCCACATAATATTTGAATAGTTTACTGCAGTTGCCACATACTCAACTTCAATTGTTGATTGGGAAATATAATTATGCTACTTGCTTGTCCATGAAACCAATATCTTTCCTAGAAAAAATGCACCTCCACTAGTATTTTTTATATCATTAATATTTCTTGCCCAATCTGAGTCAGTAAACACTCTCAGTTCAAACTTATCATTTCTCTTGTAATACAATCCATAGTCTTCTATACCTTTCAGATATCTCATGATCATTTTCACTACCATATGTGATTCTATTTAGGATTTTTTGAAAACCTAGTGACCATCCCAATTGCTAAAGCAATATCTAGTTTGTTGTGAGCAACATATTGTAGTTTTCCAATCATGGATCTATATAGGGTCTAGTTCACATCAGTAGAATCATTAGTTTTAGATAGCTTATGTCTTGTAGACATAGGTGTACTCACTAGTCTAGAATCTTCCATATCAAAAAAGTCTTTAGTATCTCTTTGATATATTTGGATTGTGTAATGAAAATACCAAACTTCAATTGACATACTTGTAATCCAACAAATAATTTGATTTCACCAAACATAGACATTTCAAACTCCTTCTTCATTTCATCAACAAATGATTTGCATAATGCTTCTCTTGCTCCAAACATGATACCATCAACAAATATTCTAGATAACAATACTTCATAGTTCTTACCATTCTTCAAATATAGGCTACCATTGTCATTTTTCCTTTCAAAACAAATTGTGAAAAGAGCCACACAGAGAAAGGTTGATCAGAAATGCACAAGTGTGAGTGAATATGAAGCTAAATGAGAAAGCTTGCACAGATGATGCTGATGTTGATAAGTGAATCTAAGAAGAAGGCTTAAGTGTTGTTGAGAAGAGTGGACTGATTTTTTGAAGGGTTTCCAAGTGAATCAGGATCGGAGATGACAATGGAAGGCTTATCAACAAGTCAACACAAGGAACAAACTAAGATGCGAACCTGAAAAAGTGAGTTGCAATCACACAGATCAAAACCTATTGTTTTCTTTTTGGTCATTGTAAAAAATTTGTACTAAAATTCTTTTAACAGATGTTGACCTAACAGTCATTTGGAAGACTTAATAGTTTGTGTAAATCTTTTAACTAGGTGACATTCCAAATGGTGATCAAAGCCCTCTAACAAGGCCACTCTTAATAGGCTGACTAAATCCTTAACAAGGTCACATTTAATAGTGTGTTTTGTAATCTTTAACAGGGTTGGCTCCTAATAGAGCTCACTTCAAAAGAATGAAAAATAGTGACATGTTGCTCGTGGTTTTTCCCAAATTGGGTTTCCACGTAAAAATCCCAGTGTCAAATCTGTGATGAATGCTTTATATGTTTTACATTTGATAATGTTTTCATTATGCAAAGCAAGTTATGTTTAGGACAATATTTCCGGTAGAGACCGAGTAACAATAGGATTAGCAGAACAATGAATGTTTGTTTTATTGTTCAAATGGTACATAAAGACATTGAGTAACTGATTAATCCCCCCTCTCAGTTATTCTAAACATTTCTAATACAAAGCATGGTTTAATCTGGTTGGACTTATTAGAGTGAAGATTGATCTAATTGTGTTTGAGCTTGGTGAGCTTATCAAGACATAGGATTCTTGGTTGTGAGGCAAAAAATCATGGTTCTAGATCACGATTGTAGAGGACTTATTCAAGTTGTGTTGTTTTTCTATTATAGATCTGTTGATTCTTGTTGGTGAATAGATCATCATAGTTTGGCGTAGTTTCTCTTTGTTGTAATTCAATATGCTACATAGAAGAATGAGTCCTAGGAGGTTGGAACATATATTTGATGAATTCAAGGTAGAGATGAGGAATGAGATCTGAAATGTATTGGATGGATGGAGAAGGAATCCTAAAACCTA